>ML809505.1:71697-108494 GCA_009831015.1 Picea engelmannii | reverse complement strand
CCCTAGGTAACTTAGCTTTACAGCCTATCAAAACTGCTATCTTTGAATGCTAGAAACTGAAAACATATACTGCAGAAAATATATAACAGAATTCGCACAGGTCTGTCCCAAATCACATCATGTTTATTATGACAGAAAACCGAATAGTAGTGTTGTAGACAGACCCTACTCCTTCACTCTGAGCTGAAATAAAAAACTGAATACTTAAACCATAGCCTGCGACTACTTATATCAGAAGAAGTGATCCTCAGGGTTTACAGTGTACACAACTAACCTGGATCCAAATCTGGATCTATCCCAAAAACAGACCCAACCCTCTATCTATTTCAGTCTTGGGATCTGTGCCCTTATCTCTGAATGATGGATAGTCTTTAATAAATGTGCTCCAAGGAAAGATAGATCTCCTTGGGATCTGTGCCCTACCACTAGACTTCATGCCCCTTTCCTTCACTCTGAGCTGAAATAAAAAACTGAATATTTAAACCATACCCCGAGACTTCTTATATCAGAAGAAGCGATCCTCAGGGTTTACACAACTAACCTGGATCCAAATCTGGATCTATCCCAAAAACAGACCCAACCCTCTATCTATTTCAGTCTTGGGATCTGTGCCCTTATCTCTGAATGATGGACATTGGATAGTCTTTAACAAATGTGCTCCAAGGAAAGATAGATCTCCTTGGGATCTGCGCCCTACCACTAGACTTCATGCTCCTTTTCTAACTAGACTAGACTAAGTCAAGATTATAACCGTTTTAAAATTGAACAGTTCAATACAAATAGATAAAACAAACTGCTAAATAAAACTGAAGGTCTTTTTCTTAAATTGACAAAAACAACTAACACAAGCAAACCGCTGAAAATAGATTGCTGTAAATAGAACAACTGTTCATTCTATAATACTGATCACTGCACAACCAATAAACCATACTGCTGAGAAGAAGAATGAGAAGTGCACCCTCACTGTCCTGCTTGAACTGCTGCAATTGAAGTGCCCAGACATGGTTCACACGTGCACCCAGATAGTCCCACATGAACCCTTGCTGAGAAGACTTGCAGAGATATAAATTCTAACAAGACAAGGCTTTAGGGCCAGGGGGCAGGCTGGTTTCTTTAAAGGCTATCAGACTATAGGCTACATCTTCACTCTCAGGGGTATTATTGAGGAGGCTAGGTATACATCCTCTAAAGTCTACAGTTGTTTTGTTGATTTTGAAAAGGACTTTGACACAATACCTAGATGTCTTCTCTTCGAGAGGTTATGAGAGCTTGGTGTCCCTGATGCAATCATTACAATAAGGATGAAGCTTTATGAGATAGTTGTTGCTTTTCTTCCCCAAAACACGTGATATTTGACGTGCTGTTGGGGTGAAATTTGTAACATAGGTGCCCCCGCTCCCCCACTCTTTTTGGGGTCCACGTTGATGAACTTGAGCATTTCATCAGGGAGAACACACACATAGATGATGGGTGCCTCTTTCAACAGGGCCTTGTTCCACTCCTGTTTGTCGATGACATGGTTTGTTGGCTTCTTCTTCTAAGGGTTTACATTGACATCTAGATACTAGAGATTGTTTTTGTGAACTTCAACAACTGGTGGCCAATCCTAGTAAACAAATATTACAACCCTTAACACTACTAAGGAGGCCCTATTAAGCCTTTATTTCGGCTTCTCAGGGCAAAAAATAGAGACCACTACCGCTCATACATATTTAGGGGTCCAGTTTACTGCCCTATGCTTCTCAAAAGTATATCTGCAAAAGTTATGCTTCCCTAGCATTATTTGAGAGACAGTGCTTTCAACTTCATTTTTTCTATGATATCCCGTTGAAAATGAATCTTTTTGATTCATTGGTTAAATACACAATTATTTACAGTTATAAGATTTGGGCACCTAATTTAGGTCACACAAAGTGGTCCTGTGTGGAGAGTTTAGATAATTATAATCCAAATATTATTTTGTTGCAAATGAAGAATCCCCCATAGAATTATCTAGGCCGAGTTAGGAGCCTCCCCACTCTGTGTAATGTCCCTTCTTAGATGGTTGCCATAAAATGTATTTCCTGCTGTTGGAATTTAGTTAATGCTTGCTTATGACTTATGACAAACACTTTGCTAGCATACTTATGATCTACTAGAAACCTCTTCTATTGACTGCTGTAGCGTTTTGGGGATATTTCTGATTGATATCTTTCATCAAACACTTAACAACAAACCCCAATTACCCCTGCATAGACCCTTCTCGTGACTGCTGTGTGTTTTGGTGCTTGCTGTTTGATATTATCAGTTTGGTTTGCAATATATAAAGGAGGTTTGGTGCTCAAAACATGGTATATAACAGCAATAAATAAAAATACAATGCTGTGACTAATTAGAGCACAAATAACTTGTTATGACAGCCAAAAATCTGACAAACAGGCCAGCTTTATTAAATAATTATGACAGCAGAAATATATTGAGAAATCCCAACAACACTACGGAAGTAATAAATGATGAACCTGGTGTATATTTCTGTGTGCTGCCTCTGTAATAGTCAAGGTAAATATGCCTGTAGGTGTCTGAATGGTACATCAACTCCAAGCTGATGAGAACAGTCCTGTAGGTGAAGAAAATCGACCCAACTGGCATATGCAGCAGCTTCAGAAAATCAATGGACATTCCTGTAGCTGACAGTACCTTCCATTCGCCCTCCTAGCAGCATTAGAAACGTCCCCAGCAGTAAATATATCAGCCCTCCTCCAAGGGAATCGACCCCAACAGAGAATACTCGGTCCCACAAAGGAAAATCGGCCCCCACAGCCAAATATCAGTCCTCAAATATAATAACTTGACCCGCAGCAAGGATGCACGGCCTCCAACAAGGGAATATGGTCTCCAGCTAAGGAATTCGGCCCCCAACCTCAAGAAAAACAGCCCACAAGCTTTGCCCATCCTTCCTCAACAAAACTCGGCCTCACACTTAAGAAAACGCTGCCCACAATATAAAAAACGCAGCCACAAGATGAACTTGACCTCCTCAAACCCAAATTGACCTCTGCAACTGAATAACTCAGCCACCAAATGATAAAACTCAGCCACAAACAAATAACTCAGCTACCTAAAAGATAAACTCCATCACAAATGAAGCACAATGAAGAAATGTGAATGATCCCTTCTCTATAATCGGCTCGGGTGGATAGTTTCACCACCGAACCCAATCCCATATTCCTTTAGGGTTTTTCATCCCAAGAGCCAAAGCCACAAGAGATTTCTAAATCAAATCAATAATCATCAACATAATGAGATGAAATGAGCTCCTATCTCTTCTTTATACCTCTTTCACCTTTTTTCTCAAGTGACTTTTTAATTTATCTTTAATATTTTCTCTAAAATCACTTTATTAATTTATTGGACCTTTTTACTCCAAAACGTGATTTATTTGACTTTGCAAACATATTTGGTATTGGAAGTCACTTTTCATAACCCCAACCTTTAGATCTCTTTATCCCGGTTCCAACAAGCTATTACACTAAGGTATCCTCTCCAGTAATTTGATTAAGATAACACCCTTAGTGAAATTAATTAAATTATGCTCAATAATACTCCCAAAATTACGGGAATAGTCGAAATGTTCCGGAACCGAAACTGACTGCACAGGAGTGATCCCAATGATGAAATATGATGAGCAAGCCTGACTAAGTATCATATAACCCATCTAAACCCTCTGAATTCATTGGTAATGTTAAACTACCCCTTTGATTATGCTGACCCAGTCCCTGAAAGTCATCTCCAATCACAAAGCAATGGGACCCAAAAATGGGGACATTACACTGTACCTTGAGAGAACCTTTAGTTTTGTTATCTACCTCTATAGGTTGTGATAGATGGCAGACACCCCCTCACACTATGACATGTACCCTATTTTAGCTATTTATTACTATGAGAGATTAGCTTCCTTGGACAAATTAGGAAAACAACCTTGTTGGTTTGAACTTTGTAGACACCCGTTCTTTTCTAGAGACTATTGATCGTCTCCTGCAATGCCCCCTGCCCACCCCATCTTTTACATCTAAAAGAAGAGATTAATGCAACCATTTGGGGCAACATTCCTAGGAGATACAATCGGGTCTCCTGGTTTGCATCAAATAGTCCCCTTAGCCAAATTGGCTTGTTATTCTAGGCACTTCCTCAAGATCTCATAGGGCTTAATTATTTCATTGAGCTATTTGTAACATCCTTCGATGCATGAGTTCCACATTCCTCTTGGACAACGTAGAGTATGCTTGCACTAGTTGAAGGTGGAAATAAACCACCATCTTCCTAGGGATGAACATATTTGTAGGTTATGCTCCTTACATGAATCGAAAATAGAGGAACACATCTTCTTTTGTTACCTTGTTTATTACGAGATCCATGGTAGGCATCATTGCCCTTTTAGGGATTCAATGGGGGGTGTTGTAATGGTGGTTCACTCTCTGTTCTCTTCACATACCCTAATCAAAGGTGCATGGCTCTATTTCTTAGGGAGGTGGTTACCTTTAGACGTTGGATGATCCAGTGATTTGCCACAATAGTCATAGTGATTACCTCTTTAGTCTAGCTTGTCACACTTGAGAGGTCTCAACACCCAACAATTATTACGAAGAGAGATGGTCACATGTCCATTAGACATTTTCCCTACACATGCTCCACCTAACCTCCAAGTGAAGCTAGATTTGGGGTTGTGAGCAAGATAAGAGTTTCTTGATAGTTACGCCAATATAGTGCTTTGACTTAACGACAAATCACCAGTTTCTTCTCCAAAATCAGGAGTTCCTCGTCCTTCTATGCTAGGAGTGCTTCACCCTAGCTTCCACCTTGGCTCTAGTCTCTTCACTTGCACCTAGTAGGAACATTCCTAAGTCATCATAGATCACTCTCAAGGGGCGCATCAGTGCAGGCCATTTTCTAGGGGACATTATCAGACAAGTTCTTGTGGTGGACATTGTGATTCTTGGCTCTAAGGACCATAGGGAACGACTCATCTTTTAACTTACAGTTGGGGCATTGTCATTCTTGGCTTTGAGGACAATGGTAACCATTTCTTCTTTTTATTGAGTATTCCTCTACCTTGAGATTGTATTTATACGCTCCCTATGATAAGTTGGGTTTTTCTTCCTGTTCTTATAGCTCTAGGTTTTCCTTTGTTCTCTTTAGAGACGAGTTTGGCACTCCTTTTGGGTATAAAAGCCCCTAATTTGGCCTTAGAATCCCTTCCTTTTTGATTGAGACATTCATATTATGAGTGCCTGCCTAGTCATCGAGCTGACTAGGGCAAGTGATTGACATGTATAAAGAGGTTGTAAGCTATGACAAGTTAGTGAGTGTGTTGACAAGTTTTTTAAGTTGTATCATTGGAGAGTAGAAGGTTATCAAGTCACTGTAATAAGCTAAATTGAAATAAGCATCTAGTTATTATCTTTTGAGAGTGGGTTTTTTCTTCTACGCTTGAGGTTTTTCCCACTGTAAAGTTTGGTGTTGTCTTGGTTGGAATGTTGTTATTATTTTACTTTAACCAAATATATTCGATTATTTTGAGTTATTGATGTTATTTTATGATAAGTAATAAAGTTATGATGAATAAATGTTAGATTAAATTTTATATTGTTTGAAAGGTTGTGACTAAATTAGTAGCCAACATTTGGCAGACATTCCGTTGAGTTTGCAACGCACATTTCAACTAAAGCAATCGTACCATTAGACATTGGGATAGATTGTCCTAATAGGTGAAATCCAATAACATTTCTAGGGGGCAAGCCTATTGCAAGAAAGGAGGTGCAAGGTTTTCACCATGGAAAGAGTGGACTTTGATTGATTGGGGAAAGATGTTGCCAAGAAAAGATTGTAACCTGAAGCTAGGCAAGCAAGGATTTAGACCCTAATGACAAGAGAAAATAAGACGAATCGATTACTATGGAGAATCATGAGGAATGAGCATTGGAACAATGGAATGAGTCTAAACACTTGGAAAAAGTGGATTCATCCAAGGAGCAATCAAGACTGTTACATTAAAGAATTCGATAGAGGGTGTTACATTAAAGAAAGTTTGAGTTCACAAAAGACATGTACCCTCCTCCTAATGCCATGAGGTCGATGTGAACATTTGAGCTGCCCCACTCACTCCATTCAGATGACTTATTTGCTTCCATTTATATGGAGGTGATGTCATGTTAATGAAGCATATTTTGAAAAAGGGGGTGGTGCTGTGTCATGAAGCCGTGGGGTATATCATTTACCATGGTATGAATTTGCTATCATATGGAGTTGTCACCATTCCTAAGTGACATTGAGTAGCTTCCCACACTTTGACGTGGAGCCCCCCTCGAATTTGAAGATGTATTGACCACAGATGCATATGAGCCGCCATGTTTCCTAATTCATGCAAAGGTACCGTGGCCATCGATCATTGTCAAGATCGACGTGGACTAGAAGATATTTTATGAGAGGTCGATGCAAGTTGTCTCCATTGGTTTCCAGATTGTGCAATCAAAGGGTTGACTTGAAGATCACAGTACCATAGGTCCATAGTGTATCTTTGTTGAAGGAATGGACTTTGGGTTCACAAATAGACATCTATTAAAGTTAAAACATGTACGTAAGATGGAGCCGCCACATTTTCCTTGTCTACATTGGCCAATGTTTTTCATTCAGGCTGCCTTTTATGCCAATCACGTGATATGGGGTTGTTATGAAGACTCAAGATAATAAAAAGATGTATTTTAAAGTGTTGTATGACCCCTCTTCTCCGATTTGTGGGCTGTTTTCTCCAGTCCATGTGAGCTGGCCGATTTGTGCACTAATGCCCCATTGATAGAAGCCATCTTCACATATTCAACCTACCAACTTTGAGGGAGGATGCATGACACTTTGAGTTTATGAAGTGGCCTGTTGAACCAAGTTTATTATTTGTCCACACGTGGTTATGGTGGGTCCCTTTCTTATCATGCATGTAGTGGATGGATTTAATGTTTGACTCATTCATAACCATGTTGGATAGACATTCACCTACTATTTTTTGGAGCCATCACATGGTCAAACCCTCATCCCTTCTGCTCTATTTTTAGACATAGTTGCAACTAACTCCATTATTCTATCATTGTTGACTTTTGTTGGAGTTAGTTAGATGAAGATAATGTTACTTTTATTTTCCTAGAATATTTTATTGGAGGAAGTTGAGATCTTAACAAACTTCTTGCTACTTTTAGAAAGTAAGTTGATGATTTTTTTTTATTATATTCCTTAGAGAAAAGTGGATCTAGGAAAATAAATGATATTTTATTGTATGAAGAGTTAGAGCTCAAATCTATAGAAGGATTTGCTCTCTCCATTTGCAACTTGGAATTTTTATTTGTTTAAAGTTGTGTTCAGTGCCAAGTTGCACGAAACGGGGAAACGTTTCTAAGTTTCTGAAACTGGGACGGTACGAAACAGGCCCCCCAAAAATGGAAACGTCGAGGGAAACGCCGTATATAAAAAAATTAATATATATATATATATATATTTTTTAAATAAAACATTATATTGCAAGAAAAACATAATGATACACATAAATGACATTTTGGAAGGAAAACCATGTCCATATTAACTCCCATAGATGATCAATATCATTCATTACATGATGCAAGTAGCAAAATCCAAAATTAGCCTTTATAGATGAGGCTTTACATCCAAAATCAGCCTTTATAAATGAGGCTGTATGTACTGAAAATGAAAAAAAACATGAGCTTCAAATAGGACTTGCAAAATTCAAAATTCATGATAGGCTTCAAATGTCTTCTCTATTCTTCATATAYCAGAGGAAACTTTCATGTGTGMATTTAACTAAGAGGTTGTGGAAATGATTACCAGAATTTGGAACTATTGAGCACCTCACAGGTGCAATATAATGTAAATGATTATTTAATTGTATATTTCAGTTCCAGGTAGAAAATCTAATATAATGAAAATCTTCAGGCTGCAAGCTTTCACACATCGTCTATAACACAAGCAAACAACAACAAAAACCAACAGTGAGCAAAGCAAGGTACATCAGTGAGCAATGAGCAAAGCACAATCAGCCTTCCGATGCATTTTGTATTGAATTAATGTGCATTTTTTAGAACTTAGAACCTTCTCTCACGTTGAAACGCCGATCGTACGAGCCGGTATAGTCGGGAAATGCCGTCGACCGTATCGTACGACGTTTCCAAATTGAGAAATGCCGTACGGTACGGACGACGACGTTTCTCGGCCATACCGTACCCGTACCCGCGTTTCGCTTCGTTTCAGGGGGGGGGGTACCGTTTCTTGAAACTTAGGTTTAGTGTGTGTAAAATTTCTATATGTGTGGCATTTTGTTCTAGGCGCACCATTGGAAGTTATATTTGCAGGTTAATGGATGACAAAGTCAAGCAAGGGCCATAGAAGAGAACGATTGCTACATTGGAGTGGGATAGGTTAATTGGTTTCCTCCCTTTTATCTCCCATTTATGTCATTTACCTTCAAGATAAAACATTATCTATTCTACATCACTTGATTAGGTAGATTTGTATTTAATCTTTGGTAGGGGCCACCCATTTGTTTGTCTTGAGTTATGGATCTATTAGAGACCCTCTCCACCATCTAATTTGTAGATCTAACAACCAAATTAGGATTTCTATAGGGCACATCACTTGATTTCTTATAGCCCCTAATCTACTTTTGAACACCCATTGGAATTTCATACACGACCCCATTGTCTAAGCAAATAAAGGCAATGCTTATTCCCTTTCATCCACTACCCCAAACTCAAAAACTCATTTTTCTCCTTTTCTCCATTTCCATTTGTTGCATTGTTGCTAAGGTTTCTCATACTCCCATCGAGGCCGATTTGGAAGTGCTGTACGACACATCAGTCCACACATTCTCAGAGAGTTAGAGGGATCATATAGCTCCAGAGTAGGGCACCTCCCGTACGTCGGACCACCTTTGAGTTTCAGACGAGTTACCAGAGTTTTATTTAGAGTTACTTTCTTTCGGCCTCATATGCTAGGAGTATTCCCTGCTCTTACATCCTTCTCAGGATCATACAACCGGACCTCCTGATAGTCCCTGAGGACTCCAACAGTGAGCCAGTGCCCAATTCGCCCACCTTGCCCTCAGCCATCGGATTTGGAAGACCTTGACAACCTCATCATCAGACCTCTCTCTCTCTCTCTCTTATCACGGTTATATACTTTTTGAGACCACTTGACTTTATATTTCTTTCTTTATGTTATTTTCAGCATTTTCAGCATTATCTAGGAGTTGCAATTGCACTCCCACATTGTACTCATACTTGATGTAGCTCTCAGTCCCATTGACCTACTTTTGTGGTCATTTGTTGGACATTAATAAATTTATCTTATCTTATCTTATCTTATACACATTAAACTTAGTAACAGATAGGGAAATCCCCTCTGGTAGGAGTCCATTTACCCTAGCCTAAATTGTAGAGGAGAGTTGGTGAGGTGGCAGTGGCCAACCTCCTAGTTCCACATGTCTTCACCTAGGTGCTGGACTTTACATCTTTAGGTCTGAGATTGTGTGGTAACATGGAGGATGTCTTTAGGTAGAGCGCTCACCCTTGGTGGCATACATGTTGAGGCACTTCACATTTTTGTCATTATTTTATTGTTGGTGATGGGGCTGACCCCTCCTTGTAATGTCCCTTTTCAAATGAGTCCTAGGAGATGGACAAAATAGCCTAAGTAATTCCCGTATGCTATAGTCAGTATGGAAAAAGGGAATTAATTATTTATTTAATGTCATCGGAGTGAGAATTAATTAATATTAAAAGGTGACGTTGAGTAAATGGGAAAAAAGACGCCTAAGTGACTATTGAGAATATGAAAAGTCACTTAAACTTATTAAAAGTAAAATGGTCGCAAAAGAGTCAACCAAAGAATAAAAGGGGAAAAGAGGGCACCCTCTTTCATTTCTAACGTGTTATTTTCTAAAATCCATTTGAGAGAGTTCTTTGTGGCTTTGTGAACTCTTGGGACGAAAACCCTAAGGGAGATTTCAGAGATTGGTTTCGGTGGTGAGACATATCCACCCTAGCTAGTCATTGAGAGAAGAGATCAATCAGATTTCTTCAGTGGGCTTCAATTGTGGCAGAGTTTTGTTATTTGACAGCTGAGATTTTATTGCAAAAGTCGATTTTTAAAAGAAGGGCGATTTTGGGTTAGAGGCTGAGTATTGGGCATTGTGGCTGCATTTTCCTCGAGTGTGGGTCGAGTTCATTCCTTGCTAGATGAGTTAGAGACTGTTGGGGTCGATTTTCTTATTGCTGGGCGAGTCTCTTCCTTGGCTGACCAAAATTTCTAGTGGTGGAGGCAGCATTCCTGGAGCAGGAGTCATCTCGCTCCATAGGGGTCGAATCTCTTGCTGTATAGGCCAGATCTGCTAAGAGAGGGCCGAGTTACCTACAGAGGAGGATGCATCTCCTTGTCTCCTCTGCTGCTGGGTCGAACCTTGTGTTATTGGGGCGATTTACCTCTTACTGGTTGAGTTTCTGAGCATGGGGAAGTCGTATCAGTTGTGACTTCTGTTGGAGTGCTGTTAGGAGGCAAGTTACTGTTGCTAGAAAGGATATTTGCATGGTGCCATCATCTATAGCCTGTCTCTTAACTTTCTGAAGATGCTATCAGATTGCTGGGCCTATCTTTCCTTGTTACGGACTTGTATCTAAGGCAGAAAATACACCAGACTCGTGGAGGCAAGAATCATCAGTACATACAGCTTGAGAGGGGGTCGTTTTAGTTCAAAGGCAAGCTACAACAGTCAAGAACGACTTATAGCAGCCATTTTTTCTCACTAAACCAGATCTGATATTAGAACTGTGTATGAGGTTAGATCCATACGTTTTCTATCAGTTTGTAAATTGATTTGCTGTGCATTTATTCCATTTTGGTTTAATAGATGAAATCAGATTTGGTAGTGAAATCTCACTGTTGTAATCTCATAGTATATCTGCTATGTCATAGTCATTTTATTTCTGCAAAGGAAAAACGATTTGTATGCAAACCGTTGGTATAAATACCTCTGTGGGAAACCAAGTAAAGGTAAAATAAAAATTTGCCAGAACATTACACTCTTCTAAGGATTTAGTTGAGTTTCATTATGACTTGGCATGTGGAGGATATTATTATATTATTTGTTGACTCTTTCTTACTTGCACACTTTTGGAAAGTTGTTGCAAATTGGATAGTGTGCTATGGAGGTGGTTGAGGAGGCGTCCTAGCTTGGGGACCACTTGTAATGCCCCCATTTTTGGGTTCTCTTGCTCCGCAAATGGAGATGACTTTTGGGGTTTATGGCAGCCTGATCAGAGGGGTAATTTGATGTTACCAGTGAGCTCAGATAGTTTAGAGGAGTTATATGATGCTTCCAGAGGTTCGTTTATCATCTTTCATCATCGGGATCACTCTTGCGTAGTCAGATTTTGATTCCGATGCATTTCAATTGTTCCCGTAATTTGGGAGTAATATTGAACATTATTTAATGGATTTCACTAAGGTTGTCATTTTAATAAATTTTCTAAGGACATCTTAATGTAATAGCTCATTGGAACTGGGATGAAAAACTTTAAATGCTGGGAGGATGAAAAGTGACTTTCAGGGCCCATAAATGTTTTAAAAGGTGATAAATGATTTTGTGGAGTTAAAAGCGTGTTATAAAGTGACTTTGAGGAAATATTAAAGATAAGTTAAAAAATCACTTTTATATTATTTAATTGAGGAAAAAAAGGTATAAAGGAGAATTAGGAGCTCATTCTCTCATTATGCATGATTATTATTCCAGATTTGGATTTTGGAGAGCTCTTGTGGCTTTTCAAGGTTTTGGGGTTGAAACCCTTGAATAGATTGGTTTCGGTGGTGAAACTATCCGCCCTAGCTAATCAAGAAAGAGAGATTATTTAGATCTCTCTGTTGGATTCATTGGAAAAGGTAGATCCATCTTTTTGCTAAATTGTGTAGGCATTTGTAGAGGGTTTTTGGTGATTTGAGGAGGTCGATTTAAACCGGACAAACAACCAACACCCATTGGGTCAATTTCCTTGAGCCATATCCTTTGTTATTAGCTCGTGGGAATAGAAGGGAGATCGTGGCCTTTATCTCCAGGTCGTGGCAACTATATGGAGGGTCATCTCACTGTTTTCAGGTCGTGGGGATTTTAGGAGAGGCCGCCATCCCTATTACAGTTCATGGAGGGATCCAAGGGAGGCCAAACCATCATTTTCCAGTGGTGTAGGGATCGAAGAGGAATCCGACTCATTCCTTGCTGATTGAGGGTAAATTAGAAGTACTGAATTTACTGTTTGCAGTTCGTGCCATTTAACAAAGGGGGCACACCAATCATAGCACTTCGTGGGTCTCAAGAGGGAGGCATTCCATGCACAGGTCGAGCTGCGTCAGCTCTCCTTATTTCTGTCCATCAAAGTTGTCCTAACACTGCAGAATGTGTGGTCACTACAGGGCTGTGACAGAGCATTGGAAGACTGACCAAGAACAGCTACCTTCAGGTCAGAAAATTGTAATAAATCAGATATCATTGCTGAATTAATTCTGTTATTACAGTTTGGGTATGATTGTCACCATCTTGCAAATCAAATGTACTGCTGTTTCCTTATATTGAATGCAATATATCTGATTTATTACAATTTTCTGACCTGTAGGTAGCTGTTCTTGGTCAGTCTTCCAATGCTCTGTCACAGCCTGAGTAAGCCTAATGGTTAAGAACATGTGTTTCCTCCTAAGAGGTCACAAGTTCAAATCCATAGGGGGGTAGGGTATATAAACCTCCGTAGACTTTACCAGTCAAATCGCTGGGTGGAGGGGGTCCCTTGTCCCACAAACAAGGGGGTCTCATACACCAATTTGGTGTCTGGCTTGGCTGTGACCTTAAAAATAGATTATTATTATTATAATAAAATTCCATTTTTGTGCCTAGACTCAATATGGGAATGTTCTGAACTGTTTGACAAAAGTTGTGTATCAAATAAGCACTCAAACCACCAGCAGTAAACACTAAAACCAATCAGTGTTGACACAATAGATCAGCGGTGAACTGTTTGACCAAAGTATTGAACCGAATCAGCAATAAAACATTCCAGCAGTACACATAAAATCAGATCAGCAGTTGGAGGAGATTCTACAGTGGTAACAGAGCATGCTGTCAAACTGTTTGACAAAATTCCTGAGCCAAATAAACACTGAATACATCAGCAGTGAGCATCAAATATATCAGCAGTAACGAGAGGGGATTTTACACCATTCTTTGGCATTAATGAGCTATCACTTCATCTTTTAGTTGAACACATTTAGTGAGGGTTGTTAATGGTTACACTTTGGAAACCAAGTCTTATGAGTTGGTTGAGGGTTTCATGGCACACCTTTCTATGATAGTTGATGAAGCATTTTGCATGATATTTTACTTGGTCCATGTAGTGTCCACATATGGAAGCTACATTACACACCTTTCTATGCTAGTGATGGGATGAGCCACTTCAGGATACTTCGTCAAACCCTAGATGGTGAAGGCATCCATTCTTGAAGGAGTTATTACACACTTGTTCATGCTTGATGATGGGACGTCTCACTTATGGGAGAGCCACACGTGCAACCTTTGAAGAGGTTTTACTTGGTCAAAAGCCTATTTGATGGGATGTCAACATTGGAGAAGATCTCAGAGGTTTCAAACCTTAGATCGAGGAGGTTACAGATGCTATTTTGAGGTGGTTGTTACACACTTATTGAATATTATTAGTGAAGCGACCTCTCTTGGAGAAGATTGAGTACACATTGGAGCTTGTTGACATGGTCAACCACTTTGGAGAAGACAAATGACATAACCACTCTGATTATGTTATTATTGTTTGACTTGTCTCATGGAGTTGGTTATGAGAGTATTATTATATTATTTTTCTTGGAGAAATTAGTGAATCTAGGAAAACAAATCATTTTTTATTGTAAGGAGATGGAGCTCAACTCTATTTAAAGAGTATCTCTCTCCATTTGTAGGGATGGTTGGATTTAGGGAGATTCCTTTTGGAGCTTAGTTGAAAATCTTGAAGGCAACGCAAGTAAAGGATTTCTGTTATGAGGTATAATTTTTTTGGTTCAATATTGCTGAATATGAATGCTGGAATTTCTTGCATCAAATGTGTTCATGATGGGCTATAATCCAGGTAGCTTTGTTCCTTGTTAGAAAAAATTTAATTGTGGTTCATTCCCCCTTTATATTTGTGTCTATTGCTGGAAAATGTCATTATGTATCTTCTTTCTTAATTCGGATCAGCTGCAAATTATATGATCTTGTAGTAGACACACTCTCATACATGTTTGGAGGTCTTTCTTCATCTGGATTCCTCTCAAGAAATTTCTGTTTTGGTGGACAGCTAGATAGGACTGCTGTAGGTTCTTTATTTGGGCTACATGCTTCCTAATCTCATAAGAAAACGGTCCTCATATGTTTAATCCTTTGATTCTACTTGCCCAATGGATTGGCACTAGGCTTGGTCCACCCATCACCTTATTCATAAAAAACCATAATACAATTTCAGTTTTGCTAAAGATAAACTCTTCATTTCACCTTGAGCTTCATTTGCATATCTTTGGCAATCCTGTTTTAGGGATATCCCCTTGTGCTGGAGGAGAGCTGGCCTAAAGTGAGAGAGGGTGCTACTGTGGTGACAATGGGTAGCCCTCTTAGTTTCTCCAAGGTCTCATTTGTGCTTTAGGGTGGGTGGTAACAGAGGTAACTGAAGACCTTTTAGAAATCAAGGATTCAAATAATGACAATGCCACAATGTGTTTAGGGCCCAAGCCCATAGTAATAACAAACATAATGTACAAACCTTGCCGAGAGGAAAAATAGCATTCAGATGCTATGCATGTTGTATGTGGGTACATACAACAATTGTGTTTATTCAGTTCTAGGAGTCACTGTTTGTTCACATTGTGGACTAGCCGACCATGACAACAACTCCCATTCAAAGGAAATTCAAGAAGATAATTGTAAAATGATCTAGATAGTAAGAGAGCCACAACAAAGGGAAGCATAAATTGTGATCATAGCAAGATCAATTGGATACAACACTAAGGGACGGTGCGATGAAGGGGAACATGATACTGGGAAGGATATGGATTTTGTCCTCCAGAAGGAAATGTATGAGGAAGCTGTCCTAGCAATCAGTGATAGCAAGAGAAAGGAAGAAGAGAAATCCTGAAGAGAACAAAGCAGAAGTACAAGCTTAAGCCATGAAAAATTCCAGGAGCTAGTAGACCATCTGAAGAAGATGGGCCAAAATAAACAATGGCTGAAGAAAATAAAAGATTTTTTTGGATCTTCTGAATGCGGATGAAGATGATGAAAATGATCCTGAAGTGGTCCAGGTATGTAAAATAAGTTAATCTTTTAGCAAATAATCACAAATCTCTGCTTTAGTCATTGGAAGATCCTGGAGTGGAAATAAACCTAATATCCCAAGTGTTCTGGGAGGAATTGGGAAAATCACCCCTGAAACGTAGTAATATTACTATACAGGTAGCAAAACATCTAACCTGTACACTTCTAGGAAGGTTGACAACATTAAGAAATGCATATGAAATTAAGACATGGGCAACATTTTAAGTTTTACAGTTACCAAAAGAAGCCTTAAGACACTGTTTGGGAGACCTTGGATTTATGTGATGAGAGGCACTGCATTCTTCAATAAAGAAGCCTCACTCTTTAGAAAGGGCAGGAAAAAGATTATAGTCTCTCTGGACAAAAGTAAAAAAGTGGTAGAAACAGAGACAGATGCAGGCAGAGATGAACCATTGGGACCACACCCCGACATGGAACACCTATATATAATGAGAAGAGAACCAAACCCTGATGAATAGGGTGTACTGCACCTGGAACTTTTACTGGGAGAGGAGTTTGATAAAGCACTGCAGGCACGGGCACATAATAATAACAAATTTTATCCAGGATATATCAAAAACATATTCAGGATCAGTGCAGAAACCATGAACCAGAAATTTCACCCTATGAATCCTATTTCACTCATCATACTTATCTTGCCTGGCTGGATCTTGTGGGCTAAACTCAGTCCCAGTGACTTTCTCACAATTTATAAATTTAAAATGGATTTATTTCTGGTTTTCAGTTGGCATGGTTCTTCCCAATGCCCATTCAGTCTCTGGGAACCTGCCATTATACTGTTCTGTGTTGAAAGCAGACATTTTTGCACCGCTATCTAGACTCTATGGCCCCTCCAACTATGTAGTCTGGTCAGCATTCCAGGGATTCTACATCGACTTTGAAAACCATTCAACTAAGCTGAGTCAGTATAGACTTCCACCACTATGACTCCTTTATGATCGTATTATATTATGTTCTTTCACCTTAAATGTCAAAGGCTTCAGGCAGACCTCTAAAATCTCCTTTGATTGGACATGTACAGTCTGCTATTCTGTATAAAGACTTAAACTTCCTCTGCCTTTGGACAATCTATAAACTGTTTTCAGTTCTTCTTTCTGCATACTGAGTGCTACATACAATCATAGTTGAACAAGAAATAATCAGTCAACAAAACTCCTTTGGTTGGAACTACTCATAGCTGGATATCACCAAACAAGATAATGCCACATAGGCGATTCCATGCAATAGAAAACACCTCATATAGGCTATTCAATACAACAAAATCCCCTCAGACAGGCAATTCCAAACAAAAAAGCCTCATTCAAGCAATTCCATGCAACATATAATCTTTTTATTTGGTTTCTTCTTTACTGTATAAGCACACATGATTTTTTTTTCTTCAAATTGAATAAAATGACTTTTACTGGGTGAACTGCCAACACCTATGATCTGAAACGCGTTTCCCACCCACTGGAACAAAGAAAAACTTTCGTAGAGGCCTGTTGCACCTCACATAACAATGCTTCCATAAACAGTAGTGTCACAACCCACATCATTACAATAATATAATCTGGAACCCATGGCACTGCTTCAAATGTGTGCCACATAGGCGATTCCATGCAATAGAAAACACCTCATTTAGGTTATTCGATACAACAGAAAACCCCTCATATAGGCACTTCCAAACAAAATTGCCTCGTACAAGCAATTCTATGTGACAGATAATCTTTTTTTTGGTTTCTTCTTTTCTGTAAAAGCACAAATGGAATTTGTTTCTTCAAATTGAATAAAATGACTTTTACTGGGTAAACTGCAGACACCTATGATCTGCAACGTGTTTCCCAGCCACTAGAACAAAGAAAAACTTTCATAGATGCCCATTGTATGTCACACAAACATTGCTTCCATAAATGGTAGTCTCACAACCCACATCATTGCAATAATATAATCTGGAACCTACAGTGATGCTTCAAATGTGCCACAAACCCATGATACTGCTCAAAATATGGATGCTGCTTAAAGAACAAATGCTGTTCAAAACACAAGCCTGCGAACAGTTTTGGATCTCTGAATTATGTAGAGATGTTTCACAAAACCTATGAACAGTGCTGCTACATTCTCAAACCGCTGTTGATATGTGAATGTCGCAATGAACAATCATTGCAAAATGTCTCCAAAATTTTAATAGGTTTATTCCACAGAATTCTCAAGATGGATACTCTAAATTGGGATGACCCATGCGTTGTCTATCTAGCAAAGGAACTCTTTGATGATACTGTCCACTCTTGGAATTCTTGGGTTGCATCCAAAAGTAACATCCAGCTTGAACATTATAGTAACACATTACATTAGTATAATTGCATAGATGTGATATTATGTAACCTAAACATCTATCATGTAAAACTGAATGGTCATTAAACATTTGCAGGGTGTGGAAAGGAACATTTTTAAAGCAAACATTTTTTTCTCATAATGATTAGTGTTTAGAATGGGCTGCCACCATGTAAACAGCCCAGGTTCAAACCCCTGCGGGTGTAGAGCTCTTTTTTGTATGTGGGGGTGAAGGTGTTTGATCTCTCGGAGTTGGTTTCCCTCTGTCATCTGAAGGGCTTAACATATGTCAAACAAGCCAAATTGGTTTATGTGGACCTTAATAGGATACTTCATAATATGAAAGCTTTAGAAGCATCATAGACAATAATGGTAATGAAAAAGAAAACACATGGACAAACTGATTGGTATGTCTTAGTGTGCTTTTACAGCAAAGTCTATTTGTGGAAAAGCTTCTTCTTCTGAGACTCCTCCAATGTCAACGGCAATTGCTGGCGCTAGTTCTTCAGAGAAAATGCTTGTTCCTGGTGTAAAGGGTGATAGTTCTTTGCCAATATCCGAGGATGCATTGGATCACTCTGATGATGAATTGCACGATTCTGAGGATGTGTCACATGACTCTGAAACCAATGCTGTGCCTATCCAGGTAATGTTGTATTGGATTTGTTCAATGGCTCTATCTTAGAGTGTTTTTCTTTCTTAGTAAGATATATGAATTTTTCATTCAAGATAGATTGCTGCCATAGTTAAATCAGAATTGTCATGATTTTCTCCATGTCTATGCGATTCGTAGTTTTTTCATGCCAATAAGAATGGAGAAATATGTTTATCTGTCTTCTGATGGTTTCTGTAATGTGATATTGTCACTACTTGTCTTCTTTCAGGCAATCAAAGAACAAACTAATAAGCCAATGCAAAACAGAGTTGAGCCTGAAAATCGACCAAAAGTTGTGCCTCCACCTGGGAGTGGTCAAAAGATTTATGAAATAGATCCATTGTTGAATAACTATCGTGCACATATCGACTATCGGTAAGAATGGCACCATTTTTACTGATGTATTCTTTCAATTTTATTTTTGCAAAAGTGACAATTGTGCACATTAGTCAGGCCTCAAAAGTGATCAAAGTTCTACCCACCCACTTGGTAATGGCCAGCGTATCCATGAAATTGATCTTTGTTGAAAGGTCAATATCTTGATTATTTCAAATACTAACAACATTCTTTAGATTAAGGTGTTTTCTCAATGCCATCTTTCAATGGTAAATGTTGTGTAGGAGTTTTTTAACTCTTTACAAGCATACGTGCAAAGGGGCATGACATTTCCTACATTATTGCCCATGTTTATGCAGGTTAATAGTTGGTTTAATATTAGAAGTTTTCATTTCATATTCCACGTGACAAATTAAGCCATCTATCTGGAAGATTCTTTCAGTAGAAGTTAAATAGACACAAAGTGGTTCCTTTAGTTCATCTAAGTTGTATGTGAATGTTATGGATGCCAGTTAGAAATGACTGACCCTATCTAAATCATTGCTCATGCCAAGTTCACTTAATGTTCTATATTTCGGGGTACTATGTGAAACAATAAATGGTTACATTCATTTTAAATATGTTGCTTCTTTTCTGGATAAAGATATATGGTTTCTGTCTCATTTGGTTCATGTGATGACAAATTTTTTCTGCAGCTTTATCAAGCAATTTGTCTGGTTGCAACTTTCTCTTGTGGTCAATTTCACCTCTTTAATGTGCTCATACGCTTATCTTAAAGGCTTAAAAGGTGTTTCATTCATGTCTGAACATTCTCACCAGGATATGCAGGCCTTTTGATTTGACTGTAACAAGTACATGCTAAAATATGAGACTAACTAAAGCACATACTTGATATTTAGAGTAAATAATGAGAATAATGAAATCCAATCTCTAGAGCATAATACTTTTTTTTCTGTATCATCCTAGACTAAGGTGCTTACTGTTTTCTGCCCTGCTTGACGATGAAATTGTCAGCAAATGCTGCTGTAACTGAGGGAACTACTGTTCAAAGTGGATTGGAAAATCTATTTCTCTTGCAAAGGGGAGTTGCCTTTCTTGCCCACCCGGTGAGACATAATGATTGGTTTCTATTAAGTTGTGCGAGTCATAGTGTCAAGAAGAGTATCTTCTGGAAGTGGAGGCTGAAAATCTGAGATGGTGTCCTGTGAATGTACACTATACTCTTCATCTTTGAGAAGTGGTGGCTTGTAGAGCTTGAGATTGCTTACATTTACCATGTATGTATGCCTAGTTGAGTTGTCAAGTCGAAGTGGAAGGCATTTTGTCCAATGCCCCTTTTGAATGAATTTGAGTTTAATGCTTGTGGTTTTTGAAGCTTGGTCTATCTAGATGTAGCTAGACTTTACCTTTCACTCAAAAAGACTTCAGAACCTTGTATTGTACAACTTTATACTTTGATCGTGCCCTGAGAACTATGTGTTTTTGCTCTGCAAATGAGATATGTACTCTACAAAGGTAGTGACCTTCTGTTGCTCATGTGATCTTATTAGTATTGATAAAGCAACTGGAACTTGGAAGTTCATAAAATTTAACTGGCTGAAAATCATAACAAACATCAAAGGAGATTTGCTTGCTGACATGTGTTGCTTTCTTGGAGTTGTTCTGAATGATATGATGCTTTTTTCACTTTTAGTTTGTTTGACATTGTTGCAAAGTGCTTAGGCTGGTTGCATAGTGAATGTTTTCCATGTCTTTGCATGTAGTTGGCTTGTGGAAGTGTCTTTGAAGATGAAAGAGTCTTTTATACTCCAAAGTATCATCTATAATAGGAGGAATGAGTCTCTTTGAGCAATTGCTCATGAGTATTATCGGTTGGAATAGAAAGTTGGTTCCTTTTATATAGCAACCCATGTAATATGGTTCACAAAAGATTCTTAATTGAATTTCATGGGCTATTGTAAAGTTAATAAAATAGGCCCAAATGAGGATCTAATGCATAAATATTTTCTTATATTCACAATTACGTCAACTGAGGGCCTTGCTGGTTGGCAAAGTGGGGTGGTGATATTCCCCCAACTAGAGCTCAACTTCCCCAAGTACATGTTAGCCCCTTTTGGTTTCCATGGCTGCACAAATGGGCCATGTGTGGTTATGGACACAGTTCCTAGCCCAAGTTCTATTGACATTCCACTCGATGTTGATAGGGCAATACTCATAGCTAAATGGAAGCATTCCCGATTCTATTTCTAGAATTACTGAATCTAGAATTAGTTACTAGAATATTTGCATTTGAGCAGGGGGTAGTTGAGGAATTCAACTACCTTGTTAGTAGCTAACTTGTTATATTCGATTATAAAGTGGAATTGCTGCAGCTATGAAGCCCAATTCATGTGGTGATGCTCATGTATTTTGGTTGAAGTAAAAAACTGTAGGGGTTGGTGATTGATGTGGATGATGTTTTCTTTGCGAAAAAGGAAACAACACTTGTGCTTGAGTGCTTGAACTAGTTCATAAAACTCTGTTATAGATGCTATAATTTAATGTCTTAGAATTCACATTGAGAGGTATCAGTCCCAACCTTCAAAGGTGTTGAATATCAAGAGTAACAAGTACATGTATTTTATCCTACTTGGGCCATTTGAGTTCAACATTATTTTCTGTGAGTTGATTTAGGGAATGTGTAATTATTATTTTTGTGAAGCAACCAACTTTGAGGAGCTTTGATGATGTTTTAATATTATTTCTTGGAGAGGAAAGTGGATCTAGGATCCCACATATTATTATTTTATTGTAAGGAGATTGAGCTAGAAAATCCATATAAAGAGAAGCTCTCTCCATTGTTTACCATGGTTGGATTTATGAGATCCACTCCAAGCCTAGTTGAAGATCTGTTGGGAGGAAGAAGACAAGGGGCTAGTGTATATGCGAGGTTTTCATCTTTTTCTTCTCTTTTTCATGGATGACTAGGGTTTATGCCAGGATTTTCATTGTCTTTCTGCTGAAATAACCGTAGTAGAAGGGTAGTTATACTCCAATGAGAAGAAATTAGGGTTTGAGGTTGTAACCTTTTCTAATCCTTGTTGTAACTTTGAATTTTGGGGGATTTTTCTGCTGTAATTATAGATTGGATGTGGCACATTATGGCCCTTCTAATCTTGTGTTGCAATCAGGTTTGGAGTTGTGATGTACTATTGGGTTGTGTTATCACAGGATTTGTACTTGTGCAAAACCCTCCACAAGATCCCAAGTCTCATGTAACTATGGAAGAATCTACCACTGTCACCTAAGTAGAGACTTCCCTCGTTTTAGTGATGGAAGAGGTCCACCACAAGGGAGGCTTCCCTGGTGACCTCAAGGGATCAAATAGCAAGATTAGCCAAGCCTACAGCCCCCTATCTTGGTCACTTGTTAGTTAGGTCTAGGTCTAGGAAAGGGATAGAAGATAACAAGGTAATTGTTGTTACCTGTATGAGACAATAAACAATTTGCAGCATTATATAGACAATTACCAAGTAATAGAGTGCAATAATGACCCTTTAGACACTAGACAATCAATAAATGCTGTGGCTGTTGCAAATTACAGCAGTAAACTAGTTTTATAACAACAATTAATACTTTGGAACAACAACAAATAGAAGTACTTCGAAATGTAGTAATTCACCATGAAAAGTAAGCATTCAACAAACATAAAATTATCCAATTGCTAGAAGTGTTTTCTGAGTATTTTAAGCCACTTATAAATGAGTGTATGCAGCAAATTAAAGGAGTTTTTAGTGGCTGTAGCAATGTAATGTCCCCATCTGCTTAGCAGCAAAAAACAACCTGCTAGCCTATTTAATTCCCGTAGGTTGGGTCAACAATTGCAAGGGAATTACATCATGACTTATGTCCATGGGGGTCCAAAAGACATATTAATTAATAAAGACTAAGTCATTTAAATGAAAACGCAAGGATATGAGAAATCACTTTAATTAAATAAAGTGAATTAATAAAAGGGTTCATTTATTTAATTAAAGAAAAGAAGGAAAATGAATTATTTCCTCAAGTCGAAAATACAAAAGAGGAAAAAGGGATTTCTCAAGGCATTATGAAATTTTCTTGAATTGAAGTTGGAAGCTTTGGTATCTTTTTCAAAGTTGAGGCAGAGAAACCTTGACATCAATGGATTCGATGGTGAAATCAATCCTTCCTATCCATTCCAGGGAGCTGATCACTCAGATCGCTCACAGACCTTCATTGTGATGGTAAGAACATTACAGGATAAGATGATGAGAAGTGACTTTTAGTGGCCGGAGAAGCCATAAGGATGGATAAATCACTTTTTAGAGGTAAAATGGTTAATTAATTAATTAAGTGATTTAATCAAGGAATAATAAAATAAAGTAAAAGTCACTTGGAGGGAAAAGGTCAACAATGAATTAGGTTTTGGGAAGCTATAAAGGAAGGGTAAAGCAACCTAATTCATAATTATGTTATGTTATGATTTGATGTTGAAATATTTGTAGAGGAGGAAATCGACCCCCTTGTTGTTTTGTGGATTTCTGGAGGAAATGGCCACCATTGATCGGTTTCGGTGTTGGGAGACACACCCTAGCCTATTAGAGATACCATCCAGGTATTTCACCGTGCATTACAGTATCCAGTTCAGTGATTGCACAACTTAGCTAGTGAGGGCGCAAGTGTTAGAGAGAGGGTTTGTGTGGCCGCTTGAGACAGTTCAGATTTGGCCGATTCCTTCTGACCCATTAGAGAGCTAGCCAGGGCGCACCTATTGAGCCACCTGTCGTCAGTTTTCGACGGTGGAATCTCCCGGAAAGCAGAAAAGAGTCATTTAGGGCGTAACTCTTGAGGAAGCACATTTGGAGTTCTAGGGGACATTCTAGAGCAGATCTGAGGGATCCCTTCCGACCCATTACAGAGGAGTCCAGGACGATTGTTTTGAGCTATACATTGTTAGATTCCGCCGGTGGAATCACTAGGGCACACTCATTGAGCCCAGGAGGTGCGCAAACCCCCAGGGGGTGACATCCAGAGCTTTAGAGGTCGGATCTTCAATCCGACAGTCATCAGGATTAGTCTAGAGGCTAGGGCGCATCTTTTGAGACAGTTTCCAGCTCATTCTGACAGGTATCGCCATTAGGGCGAGTTTTCCAGATTCTACCGCAGTTACCGTGAGCTGCTAGACTGCTTTTTGTCGATCTATCCGTGCATGCACAGACCAACACCCATTCTTCTGATCACGGGTATTTCTTATCAGTTGATTTGTATTCCAGTGACGATCCATGAGATCTAACTGACGATTATTATATCTGCTTCCAGTTATTATTGTATTTCTTGCTTTTTCTGCATTATATGTATATCAGTGAGCTGTGTTGTCCTTATTTTGCATGCATTTTCTTATACTGCTAAAATACATAATAAATTGGAACACACATGCGGAAATCACCAAGCATGTTCACACAGTAACTCAAACGCATTCAGAAACCCCCAAAGTATTAGATTCAGTGGCAAAATTGTAGTTCAACAGTAGATATCCAGATCAACTGGATCAGGGATATTTCATAATGGACCCTTGAAGGAAGATTGTTATGATCTCTATGCATTCATCCATGTCAACATAATCAGAGTTATCTGATTCAGGTTAGAGTTAATAAATTCTCTTGCAGCCCTTTTCTATTATATTCTCTACTTTGTATTGAAAGGAATGTCATGTTATTTGTTTGGAAAGCTTTCTTGTGTTGTCAAGATTATGTGAGCATAAAATCAACAAATAAACAAACTCATATCAACATGAAACCAAACACACCTGCTCATTACCTCAAACATGACAATATTGATCGCTAAAAAGGAGACAACAATCAACATTATAGCCAACCGACTCTGGGCATCTCACAGTGGTATCAGAGCATGATCTTGGCCAGCTGTGGGAATCTGGCATGATCATGGTCTTCTTCAGTTAAATGAATCCAGAGGATCAACATAATATCACATACAGAAGGCAGAGGTATAGGGGTAGAGAACCATCCATTGAAGAGGAAGAAACAGAGGTATCACTTGGGAGGAACAAGCAGAAAGAAGTGATGGAAGATCGGGACAAGGTAGCTTTCAACAACCTCCTAAATGCCTTGAATGACCTGGTTAAGGGCTAAAGGAAATGCTGACAACAATCAACAAACTAAGTGATGAACCGGGATCAAATCAGAATGTGTTGAACAATGTGGGCGAAGGGGGATCCAACAGTGGGAAGGAGATTCATTCTCGTACCACCATGTAGAGTCACCCTCATTTATATAGCGGATCTACTAGACCCACCTTACCTCAGTTCTTAGACAACACCACAACGAGCATAGCTATTCAACTCGAGCAGGAGCCTTATGGAGCTTATTTAGAGGAGTGTTGAGCTTTGGGGGATGATTTGCATTCAACTAATGTGCGTTGTAACTTAAAAAGTAGAAAAAAACCAAGATAGTTCAACAAAGCAAACATTCAAAACTTTGAGTTGCAACGCACATTAGGAAAGCTGACTATTCCCAATTTTGATGGATCATCCAACTCCACAACGAGGGCTTGGGTACAGAAGTTGGATACATATTTCCAACTCAACCCCATGATGGAGACTGATGCAATAAAACTTGCCACCTTGCATCTTGATGGCGAGGCACATGATTGGTGGTATCACGGATTGGTGACTTTGGGCCACAATAGCATCACTACTTATGTTGACTTTACACAGAGGCTATTGGAGCGATTTGAGAAGAAGGAACCTGAGTTGTACTTTAGAGAGCTAGCACGACTCAAGTAGATAGGTAGTGTTGAGGCATTTATAACAGAGTTCCAGAGAGTTGCTGTCATGGTAATAGATGTGTAAGAGTCTAGAATGGTTATGTTGTTTACTGAGGTGTTAGCTGAACCTTTGAGGAGATGGGTTAAGGCCTATAAACCCACTACCCTCCAGGATGCTATTGGGAGGACGAGAGATCTTCAGGATGCAGTTCCAAAGAGTAGATTTCCTACCAGTCCCACTATTCCATTGAAAGATAAAGACAAGAAGCCTTTTCAGAAAGAGTGGCCCAGAAAGGAAAGGATGGACGAAGACACTAGGAGAGAGCTCAGGAGAAAGAAGTTATGCTTCACTTTCCAGGAGCCTTGGGTACCAGGTTATTGTTGTGCAGGGAAAGTGGAGATGATGAGGTGTATTCTGATAGTGGAGATGATGAGGATGATCAAGAGCAGGTACACGAGGAGGAACTCCGTGCAACATGGGATGAATAGCTTTAGGATGATATTAAGGGAGGTTATTGCCACCTTGTCAGGGGTTCCCAGATTTCACACCTTCAGGGTGAAAGGAGTTACTCATGGGCACAGAGTTGGAGTCTTGATTGATGGTGGGGCGACCCACAACTTTATTGATGTTGTATGGGTGACGAGGCGTGGTATCCCTTCAGAGGAGTTTGAGGGATTCACAGTAGCTGTGGCTGGGAACCATAGCATGGAGTGCACCAAATGGATTTCCAAGTTGACCATCACACTTTGGAATTACACTTTGATAGATTCCTTCTATGTAGTGAATGTGCTTGACACAAACATTGTTATGAGAGTCCAGTGGCTTTATTCCATTGGGAAGTACACTACCAACTATCAGACTATGGAGATAGAGTTCCAAAATCCAGATGGTAAGAGGGTGGTTCTTTGTGGTATGCATACATATCCTCCCAGAGTAGTTTTGTCCCAAAAGATGGAAGCTGTTTTCAAGTAGGGTGTCATTGATTGGGAAGTAGAATGTTTTATTTCAGTATAAAGGCCATTTGAGCAGACTCGGCAGTATCCCGCAGAGATTCAAGATTTTCTTTAGAAGCATGAGAAGTTATTCCAAGACCTTCCTCCAGGTAGACCATCTGATCGTGGATTTGAGCACGTCATTGAGTTGGAGGGAGTGCATGCAATTATCACTACTTCCTATAGACATTTTAAAGTTTTCAAGGATGAGATTGAAAAGACAATAAAGGAATTGCTCAATTTGGGATACATTCGCCCTAGTTCAAGTCCCTTTGCTTCTTCTGTTTTATTGGTGAAAAAGAAAGATGGGACTCTGCGTATGTGTGTGGATTACATGGCTTTAAACAAGAAAACTATAAAAAACAAGTATCCTATTCCACGAATTGATGAATTGATGGATGAGCTATGGGGAGCGAAATATTTCTCCAAGATTGACCTTTGTTCGAGGTATCACCAAATTCGAGCGAGAGAGAAAGATATCCCCAAAACACCTTTTTGTTGTCATTATGGGCACTACGAATTTCTGGTCATGCCTTTTGGGGTGACAAATGCACCTGCAACATTTTAGTCATGCATGAATCACACTTTCAACAAGCAGTTGCACAAATTCGTTTTGGTTTTCTTTGATGACATCCTTATCTACAGTAAGACATGGGAGGAACATCTACATCATGTGGATGAGGTGTTGGGAATATTAACAGAAGAGTCTTTCTATGCAAAGCTGTCCAAATGTGAATTTGGAATGATAGAGTTATTGTACTTGGGGTATGTGATTGGAGAGAATGGAGTACAAGTCCATATGGAGAAGATCCGTGCTATTGTTGATTGGCCCACACCCAAGAGTGTGATAGAATTGAAGGGTTTTCTTAGTCTTTGCACTTACTATAAAAGATATGTCAAGGGCTTCTCACAACTTACAACATCCCTCGTAGATCTTACCAAGAAAGGGGCATTCAGTTGGAGTGACATAGCTCAGAAGACATTTGATAATCTTAAATAGGTAATGAGTTCATGTCCAATCCTAGCTCTTCTAGATTTTATTCCACCCTTTGTTGTGGACTGTGATGCTTCTGGCGAAGGTATTGGGGCAGTCTTAATGCAGAACCATCATCCTATAGCTTTTGAGAGCAGGAAACTGAGAGAGCATGAGCGACTTTATTCTATTTATGATAAGTAGATGTTGGCTATTATGCATGCCTTAGCCAAATTCAGACAGTACCTGGTTGGGGTAAAATTCAAAATTAAAATTGACCATAGCCAAATTCAGACAGTACCTGGTTGGGGTAAAATTCAAAATTAAAATTGACCATAACAACTTGAAGTATTTTCTGGATCAAAAAGATTTAAATGAGAGGCAACAAAAATGGGTCAGTAAAGTACAAGCCTTCAACTTTGAGATTGAGTATGTAAAAGGAAAAAGCAACGTGGTAGCAGATGCACTTTCAAGGAAGCCAACTATATCTATTATGGAGATTTTTCCTGATTGTAAGGCCCACCTTTTGGTGGATTGGTGCAGGATGATAGGTACAGTATAGTAAATGATGTCATTTACTATAGGGGGAGGATTTACTTAGTGCCTGAGTCTGGGCTTAAAAAGAAGATCTTGCAGGCAACTCATGATTCTCCATTGGCAGGTCATCAAGGATTTCTGAAAACATACAGGATGATCAGAGAGAGGTTCTAATGGAAGGGCCTCAAGGAGGATGTACTGAAGTATGTGTCAGCAAAACAAGGCTGAACACACTCATCCAACTGGACTCTTGCAACCATTGCCCATTTCAGAGGGAAAATGGGAAAGAATATCTATGGACTTTATCACAGGGTTGCCTAAAGTCCAAGGTAGAGATTGCATCTATGTAGTGGTTGACAGGTTGAGTAAATTCGCCCATTTCTTCACCATACCATTAGATTATTCAGGAGCACAGGTGGCCGAAGTATTCTTAAGGGAGGTATTTTGCTTGCATGGGCTATCAAGGACTATTGTAAGTGACAGGGACAGTCGGTTCATGGGAGCTTATCGGTAGGAGCTGTTTAGGATGGTGGGTACTGATTTGATTCCTAGCACTAGTTACCACCCTCACATTGATGGTCAGAATGAAATTGTCAACAAGTGGCAGGAAGGATACCTGAGGAATTATGTGGCAGGGCAACAAAGAACATGGATTAAATGGCTACATTTGGGGGAGTTTTGCTACTACACTACATTCCATATGTCTATTGGTATGACTCCTTTCAGGGCTCTATACAACTATGATGCTCCTACATTTGTGGATCTAGTGTTTGGGGACAATACAACACCTAAAGCAAAAGATTGGCTTCAAGAAAGTCAAAACATTCTGAAGGCACTCGAAGAGAATTTGCAAACAACACAAATTCAGCAAAAATTTTATGCAGACAGGAAAAGAGTTGAGAGAAGCTTTGAGGTAGGCGATTTGGTATATTTGAGGCTACAACCATATAGACAGTCTTCCCTCAAAAAGAAAGGAGCGGAAAAAATGAAACCTCGCTTCTATGGGCCTTACAAGATCATTAGAAAGGTAGGTGAGGTGGCTTATGAGCTTGAGTTGCCTAAGGAAAGTAAAATTCACAATGTATTCCATGTTTCCTGCCTTAAGAAGGTGATTGGCCAACAAGTGGTGATTTCTACTGAGCTACCTCCACTGGATGAGGAGGGACAATTGGTGTTGATTCCTGAGGAGATCTTATAGGTGCATTAGAGGAATTTGAGAAACAGGGTCATCCGGGAATATTTGGTTAAATTGAAGGAATTACCTGTTGAGGAAGCCACTTGGGAGGATGGGCCAGCAAGTGGTGATTTCTACTGAGCTACCTCCACTGGATGAGGAGGGGCAATTGGTGTTGATTCCTGAGGAGATCTTATAGGTGCATTAGAGGAATTTGAGAAACAGGGTCATCCGGGAATATTTCGTTAAATTGAAGGAATTACCTGTTGAGAACGCCACTTGGGAGGATGAATAGGTGCTACAATATTTAGATTTACGATTGCTCGAGGACAAGCAATTTCGAGTGGGGAGGATTGTAATGTCCCCATCTGCTTAGCACCAAAAAGTAGCAAAAAGCAACTCACGAGCCTATTTAATTCCCGTAGGTTGGGTTGGGCAATTGCAAGGGAATAACATCATGACTTATGTCCATGGGGGTCCAAAAGACATATTAATTAATAAAGACTAAGTCATTTAAATGCAAAAACAAGGATATGAGAAATCACTTTAATTAAATAAAGTGAATTAATAAAAAGGTTCATTTATTTAATTAAAGAAAAGAAGGAAAATGAATTATTTCCTCAAGTCAAAAATACAAAAGAGGAAAAAGAGATTTCTCAAGGCATTATGAAATTTTCTTGAATTGAAGTTGGAAGCTCTGGTAGCTTTTTCAAAGTTGAGGCTGAGAAACCTTGACTTCATTGGATTCGATGGCGAAATCAATCCTTCCTATCCATTCCAGGGAGCTGATCACTCAGATCGCTCACAGATCTTCAATGTGATGGTAAGATTTTGTAATTTGGTGAAGAATTGAACCAGATCTCGTTACATATAAATTCACTGTGAATTAGAGGAGCACGATTCAAGTATTCTTAGGAGTTTGCACCATAAATCATTGATCAGATTACCTTCCTTGCTGGTGCGCCTTCTTTTGGAAAGGATTCATGGTTACTCATTCGTTTTATGAGAGGAGACGACACATTATTATTTAATTGCTGATTGGTGTTAGGGGAAGTGTCCAGCTATATGGTTGGTCAAACATGCTGTCTGAGGTGTGAAGAAAGCCGTTTTGGCACTTAGAGAAGGGGCACTGCCTTTCCCATTGAATTTACAGTCATCTGCTGCCATATACATATCAGTTTGGGTGTGAGATTGCATTCCAAAGGAGGTCATGCCTTGCATTTTTTCATCTACTGTACCAGATCATGAGATTAATTGCATTTGGAAAGGGAGAGACCTGCTACCAGCTCTCAAGATCTGAAATATATATCAGCAAACCTATGGTGGTCTTCCTATATTCTTATGGGGGACAAATAGCTTCAGAACCTGCTTTTTGAGAGATGTATTGGACCCTTGAAGGAAGACTGTTATGATCTCTATGCATTCATCCAAGTCAACATAATCGGAGTTATCTGATTCAGGTTAGAGTTAATAAATTCTCTTGCAGCCCTTTTCTATTATATTCTCTACTTTGTATTGAAAGGAATGCCGTGTTATTTGTTTGGAAAGCTTTCTTGTGTTGTCAAGATTATGTGAGCATTAAATCAGCAAATAAACAAACTCATATCAGCATGAAACCAGACACACCTGCTCATTACCTCAAACATTACAATATTGATCACTAAAAAGGAGACAACAATCAGCATTATAGCCAAACTGACCTTGGGCATCTCACAAGCAAACTTTTATAACAGCAGCAATAAATATTGATAGTTTTCTAGAGTTAGGGTTAGGAATGTTAGTAAGATGTTTGAGAGAGAGAGAGAATGTTGATTTTAATAGCTACTTTAACCACAAGAACACCTCTAGACTAGTCCCATTGTTCTCTAGGGCTCATGGAGTTACAAATGCATTAGCTTGAAGATTGAACTAGATGAAACAAGAGAGGTAAAGTCTAAACTCTAAGGTGCAAACGCACTTGGGCCTTATATTTTACGCTTTGAGGAAAGAGGTACCTAGGCTGCAAACGCTCTTGGGCCCTAGGTGCCGTTTTTCCCCTTCTCTTTGTTCCACTTAGGTCAAGGATCAAAAGCTAGGGCTAACACCCTAAAGTGCAAGCATTTTTGGGCCTTAGGCTTTTAACCCTAGCAAAGAATGCTTCACAAACTTAGACAATAAAATCTTTATGAAGGAGAGAAGCACTTATGTCTCCCTCTTAGGGTTTCAACAAGACAAAGAAATTTGCAACAAGATAGCAATTTAACACATTTAACAATAGCAAGAACAAGAAGTTGCAGAAAATTATTTACTGCTTGCAAGTAGCAAGACCATCAAACCCTGCAAGACCATCAAACCCTAATTGCAGAAAATAACCATCCAAGAGAGAACCATCCACAAGGATCCCTCCCTAAGATGAGCACATGAGAGAAATGAGCCAAACAGACCAAAATAGCCAATCTCTTAGAAGTGTTACCCCACACAAGTGTGAGGGAAGTGATGATTCCAAATGAGGGAGTGCTAGCCGTATTTATAAGGAAACCTTGCACTCCAAAAGTCACCAATATAGAAAGTCATGTCTCTAAAAGTGGGGCCGACCCCTTAGATTTTCCTTTACAAATGATAAAAGTGAAAAAATAATACAAGATAGGTCATATGTGTGGTGATTTCATGCCTTTGATGGGCCAAGTGGGCCTCTCCAAAGCCAAGTTTCATCATCCGAGGTGTAGTGGTGATGGAAGAATGCTACGTCTATCTCAAAATCATCCATGGCATCCAAGTGGTAGCAAACCTCATCATCATCTATCAAACCCTAGCATGATGTCATCACCTATAAGTCTAGCGTCCGAGGTGCAAAGGGTGGCGTCTAAAGAGGAGAAGGCTGTGCATCATCTATGGGTGTCCTCCAATCATCTCCATGTTCAACGTCCTCCATCCAATGCAAGATAGGCTTTGGGGTGTGGGCTTTCTGCCCATCTCTATGCCATCATGACTATATCTGTCAAAACCAAGCCCATCTGTCCATCGTCCAAGGTCCTAAAGATGTGAGAGCCTATGTTTGAATGTGTCAAGTCCTTGGGTGACCCATTGCTCTGCATCACACGTGCCAAAATCTTGTAATAAGGGTACAACGTCCTGGGTGAAAGCCTGGGACGTCCTTCAAGACAACCATGTCAGGGCCATCCAAATCAAAATAGAATATAAAATTAGGTAAAGCAATGTTCATAAAAGATATTAGTCACTGAGTCATGCAAATTAAGCTGTTACTTAAGATATAAGCCATGTGAACAATTCACCTCAATATCCCCTTCAAGCATCACACCGGCTTAGGACTTTATGTGAGTTGGCAAGTTTGAATATGGGAGGGCCTTCATCCAACCCTATTAGGTGTGCCAACCAAGACAGTGAAAGAAAAGACACTCCAAACTCAAGTAAACACTCAACCACTCACACCTTAACTCTCACTTAGATGCCAACAAGGCTCAGTTAACTCAAATAGAGGGTGAGTTGAGTCAAAACATGTCCCAGACATGTTTCCCAAAAAATAGCTTTGTTGATTTTTTGTCTTTTATTTGTCCTTTATTGATCTTTTGTGAGTGAAATTAATTTTAAGTGATTTAAAATCACTAATTTCACTCACAAAGTGGGTACTTAGGTAAAGTGGGTATTTTGAGTGTGTAAACAAATACCCCCAAGGCATATAATGCCTCCGAGTACCACTTTTTTTAACTTATGACTTATTTACAATTAAAATATCCCGTTTTGCGGGAATTTTTTTATTAACTAAAAACATTAATAAATCATAGGGGGGACTTAGCGCAATATCCATATGACTCAATATTGATGACTAACATGGTAATATACATTAGACACTAGACTTAGATGACCAAGCTAAGGCCTAACCATCAATACACACTCCAATTTTGGAGGAAATGAGTGAAAAAACTCAAAAATTGTAACTCGCTTAAAAATTAATTCAAGTAAGAAATAATTAATAAGTAAAAAAAACACTCTAGAGTTATGTACTCATGATTAAGTCTTAGGAGGCTAAGCCTTTTACAAATTCTTCATGCCAGATTCTTCTTATTACAATACTCCATGGGGGAATGGAAATGCGGTATATAGAGAAGAAGAAGAAGAAAAAGTTGGCCATAGTGGCCAGCTGGACTTCTAAACTTTGATTTTGAACACATCCATGTTCAATCTATGGTGGCTCAACTGCAAGTCCATCCTAGTGCAACTTGGTGGGTAATAGAGTTCACACAAGAAGAATTATTATATAGCTTGGAATAATATCTATAGTCATTAAATCTCCAAATCTATAAAGCATTGTGTGCCATATCAATGTGCCATATCAACACTGTCATTTGCCAACACATCAACCCTTTCATTTAACCTTCTTGACATGTGTGAAGGTAATCATGTCGAAAAATTTGATTTTAATACCTAACCATGACCTTAGTTGCCTTTAGTTAAGGGTCTAGGAATATAATTGTTTTTCATATTTCCTATGATTAATTTAGGTCACCAAAGCATTTGACATGTCCAATATTATTCTTTCGGGTTGAGTGAAAGCCTTTACCAAGGGCTAACAATTCTGCTACATTATTGTTATTGATCAATAGATTCCATGTAAATGTGATCCTTGTAGTTCCATCTAGGTTTATGCTTGTGTGTTGGGGTGTTTCTCAAGGATGGAATTCTTCAAGGATCACTAACTCGCAGGGCTTGTGCCTAAGCCAACTTTTGTGTAATCTTACGATGTGCCATATCACCCTGCACTTATGCAAGGTATGATTTTGTTTTATTAACATTCTTTGTCTTCTTGCTGTCTAGTTTTTTTTTCCTACCTCTTGTTTTTACTAATTTATAATTTCTCTTATGAAATTTTGTCTAGAAGTTTTCCTTCTATCAAGGATATTGTATGTACTTGGGAAAGGGTATCAACAACTATATTTTCTTTTCCAACTTTGAAGGGTATATTTGGTTTATTGTCAAAAATTATAAATTTTCCATGTTGGTGTTTCTTGTAAATTCTCCTTTCAAAGGGATATAGAATAATGGTTTATTGTCTATAATTACTTCGTAGTCATTGCTTTAAGGTGATTTTCCCATATTTAATAGCATAAATTGTCAGTATTCTTCACTAAAAGATTTTTCCATAAAGGTGGTGAAAGATTCCACCCTCACCATTCTTCACAATTTTAGATCAGTTTGCAATAGTGATTTGTGGAGTTAGGGCGCCATTTTGAGGGTTTTTGCAGGATTGGGGCGCACTGCCAAAGAAAGAGAAGCTCGTTTTGCCTAGAGGATAGTGGATCTGGAGTAGATCTCACCATAGGAGGGTTTGTCATCCCTAGGGCGACTTTTCTCTTCAGTTTGTGAGGGTTTATCACCTCATAATTATTTATTATTGAATCTGGGCGAATTTCTGAAGGAGGGCGCACTTGTCCTTAGAGATACAGAGCTTTGGAGGGTTGGATCTACAACTATAGCTAGGGAATCACTTCTTATGAGTTTATCATCTTCAGATCTACAGATTCCTTAAGGCTTATAGACAGATTAGAGAAAGGTTCGCTTGGAGAGGCGTCAAGGAGGACGTTATGTGCCACATCAAGGAGTGTGTCACATGTCAGCAAAACAAGGGTGAACACACCCACCCAACATGTTTATTACAACCTCTTCCCATTCCAAAACACGAATGGGACAACATATCTATGGATTTTATCACAGGATTTCCCAGGGCAGAGGGTAAGGATGGCAATTTTGTGGTGGTGGATCGCTTACAAAATTTGCTCATTTTTTTGCCATATTCATGGAGTATAGCGCATCACAGATAACATACTTATTTTTTAGGGAGATTTTCAGATTACATGGGCTACCCAAGACTATTGTGAGTGACAGGGACAGTAGATTCATGAAGACTTTCTGGCAGGAGCTATTTCGGCTTGTTGAGACAGAGTTGACCCTTAGCACTATCTATCATCCACAAATAGATGGTCAAACTAAAATAGTCAACAAATGGGTAGAAGGGTACTTCAAAAATTATGCTGCAGGACAACAAAGAGCGTGGGTCAAGTGGTTGCACTTGGGTGAGTACTGTTACAACACCACTCACCACATGTCCATTGACATGTCTCCTTTCAAAGCACTATATGGCTATGATTCACTCACCTTCATGGATATCGCTTTTGGGGATAGTAGAGCCCCTATGGCTAAAGAGTGGATACATGAAAGTCAAGACATACTCAGGGAGCTCAAAGATCATTTGCAAAGAGCTCAAAACCAACATATGTTTTATGCAGACAAACATAGAGTGGAGCGCAGTTTTGAGGTAGGGGACTTAGTCTATCTAAGGCTCCAACCATACAGGCAGGCATCCATCAAAAGGAGTGGCGTTGAGAAGCTCAAACCCTGTTTTTATGGGCCATACAGGGTGAGTAGGAAGGTGGGGGTGGTTGCATATGAGCCAGAGTTAGCACCAGGGAGCAAGATTCATGATGTATTCCATGTGTCATGTCTAAAGAAAGTAGTGGGACATGTTACTACTAATGCAAAATTGCCACCTATTGATGAGGAAGGCCAATTGATTTTGATACCAGAGGAGATATTGGAGTTGAGGAGAAAAAGCTAAGAAACAGGAGCATCAAGGAGTATTTGATCAAATGGAAAAGTTTGCCAATAGAGGAAGCCACTTGGGAGGGTGAACAGGTTTTGATCAAATGGAAAAGTTTGCCAATAGAGGACGCCACTTGGGAGGGTGAACAGGTTTTGCAACATCCAGGTTTGGAATTGCTTGTGGGCAAGCAATTTCAAGCAGGGGAGACTGTAATGTCCCCTTCAATGTGATATTAACCATGGGGGACTTAGTACCCTAGTTGTTCCCTCTAGGCTATAGTCTCATTAAGAAAAAAGGGACTAAGAGGGTCAAAAGGGGGTCATCGAATAATTAAAGTTAATGTCAAAAGGTGACAAAGATTAAAAAGAAAAAGGTAACGTGGATTTATGAAATAATTGGAGAAAAGAACCTTAGAAAGCCAAAATAATAATTTAAGTGAGAATTAGAAGGTGGGATAAAAGGAAGGAGGGCGACTTGCTCAACTCATTCTTGATCATTTCTCACTTGCATCTTTGAGCTCTACTACTTGGGTGTTTTGAGGGTTGAGTGAACAAATCCTAGAGATCAACAAGGAGGTGAAAGATTCCTATGTTCCTGATCCAAGCTTAGCCAAGGTGGTGAAAGATTCCACCCTCACCATTCTACACAATTTTAGATTAGTTTGCAGCAGCGATTTGTGGAGTCAGGGCACCATTTTGAGGGTTTCAACAGGATTGGGGTGCACTGCCAAAGAAAGAGAACCTCGTTTTTCCTAGAGGACAATGGATTTGGAGTAGATCTCACCATAGGAGGGTTTTCCATCCCTAGGGAGACTTTTCTCTTCAGTTTGTGAGGGTTTATCACCTCATAATTGTTAATGTTTATGCCATTATTATAGTTCTTTGCATTTCAATAGATAAGAGCATAATAAGAACAAGATCACTGAGAAATACACATTCACAAGAGACAACATTTATCCTGGGAAACCCTCTAGGGGAAGAAAACCCAGCAAAA
>ML809505.1:41986-66295 GCA_009831015.1 Picea engelmannii | reverse complement strand
TTATGCCATTATTATAGTTCTTTGCATTTCAATAGATAAGAGCATAATAAGAACAAGATCACTGAGAAATACACATTCACAAGAGACACAACATTTATCCTGGGAAACCCTCTAGGGGAAGAAAACCCAACAAAAATTTCCTTCTCATAAATAGCTTATACAATGTTCAAGAGATAACTCAAACCAATACAGAAAGTCCTCCCCAAGAGATGCGCCACTCTTCTTCTCCTCTCTCCAACTTGTAATTGCAGCTTGCCTCATAAGAGAATGAGCAAGTGAGTGTGTGTTAGAAGTGAGGCGCTAGCCTCCTATATATACAAAACTGGCACGTGTGAAAGGTCACCACTGGCAGGGCCGACCTCTCACTCTAGGTGGGTAAACCCACCTTTAATTAGTTCTGGGTCTTCAATAGTAACTGCTGGGGCCGACTTCTTGTTCTGCCCTTTATAATTGTCTGATGACCAATCCGCAAAAGGGGATTTGGTCTTTATACAATTACCGACATGATTAATCCACAATGGGGATTAATCCAATAACAATAATAATAATGACATGATTAATTCGCAATGGGGATTTAATCCAATAATAATAAGAATGCTCTTCGCAGTTACATTATTTCAACAATAATTATTTATTATTGAAGCTGGGCGAGTTTCTAAAGGAGGGCGCACTTGTCCTTAAAGATATAGAGCTTTGGAGGGTTAGATCTATAGCTACAGCCAGAGAATCACTTCTTATGAGTTTATCATCTTCAGATCTACAGATTTGTAGTCACTTTCAGTAGTTTGGAGGCCAGATCTAGCAGGGCCGAAATTCCTAGGAGAGTTTCTAGCTAGAGGGGCACAACTCAGCCAGAGCAGCCAACTATAGAATAGAAGGGAAATAAATTGATCTTTCAGATCTTGCATCCAGTTGTTGGGAGTTCAGGAGAGCTTATCTCTCTCTATTGTTATTGTATCTTAGAGCCATTTTCATCCACACACATTATTCTTCCATCTCTATTCCAAATATGTCCATCTCTTGTATTGAGGTCGGCTATATATTTAAATAAAATGCAGATTTGAGGTATTTGTGGCTATTTCTTTATGTTATTTCTTTTGTATCTGGTTGTGTATCCATTATTGCTATATTTCCATTATTTGCTTGTTGTAAAAACTGTATAAATCAACCCCAAAGCAACTTAGAAGGCAAAGACAACAAACTGCTTGACAAAATACCACAATCGGAAAAACAATAATCCATTAAATTCTTGGTAAATCTACTTGGGAATTTTACAAGACCAACTCCTAGCGAAGCCAAGGGGGGGTAGCCCCTAATAAAATAATCTAAGGCTCAAGACTAAATCTAAGCACAAAAAAGAAATCTAGGAATTTATTATGAAACAAGAGCAAGATACAAGATCTACACTACCAACATATATGACAACAAATGAAAATTGCTTATAGTAAAAACATTCAAAGCATGTAAAGTATTTGCATGAAAGATGTAACTTGAAAATATATACAAGTTCTAAATAAAATGATAAGAAATATATGAAAATTGTAGATCCATGCCAAGTGAATTATTTGCAAGATAACCGAATGTTGCTGAAATGAAGATTGCAAGTGTTGCTATAAATTTATTAAGAATTGTTTTATTGTTATTGAGTAGTGAAGTGACTCTCGTGTTTGCAAGCCACTTATTTGCAATGTGTGCAGAGTGTTATTGAAAAATAAAACTATTCTAGATTTGGCCTTTTAGAGGCTATCCTTCTAATTGGATTGAAGAGGAACTTGCCGAAGATCTTATATTCACCAACAAGCCTAATAGAGATGTCGAATGTCCAACACGGGGAGGAAGCTGTGTCTGAGAGGGCCCGTCTAACTTCACACATGATTTCTATGCAAAAGTTCCAATTTCAAACAATAGTTTATTAAAAGATTGTCCTATTTAAATTTTAATCTAAATCCACACTGTCCAGCACCTGTTCTTTGTAAAGCTTATTGAGGGGAGTTGAGTGGATTGGTTTATTTTGCCAAATTTGAAAATGCAGAAAAACAAATACTGAAATCGAAACTAATCTAACAATTAGAAACTAGTTAGCAAAAATGAAATCTAAACTATTATAATCTAAGAAATTGAAACTAGCTAATGTTTTGCGGTGCTGTGGGTTAATTTTATGATTTATTTTAGCTTTCCCTTAGGTGAAGATTGTAAAATTGAGGCAAAAGAAACCACGAAAAGCAATCACACAACGACACCGAACTGGGGACTAGGTGGCCCACTTATTTTATTAAGGTTACAATGATCTCTTTAGGAAATGCTTGTGGTCTCTTATATAGGACAAGACCACTAAGCATACAATGTTTTGGAAGAGTTTATTTCTCAAAGAGGTGCTCCCAAGTGCCCTGGATGCTCCGATTCCACCAAAATCCAGTAGAGTCTCCCCTTGGCTGTCCACTAATCTGCAAAAAACAACAAAACAATCCCAAAAGATGCCCAAAATTACTTTGAACAGGCTTATGGGACAAGTCAAGACTTATAGAAAAATGCTAAATAAAACAAGCAAGAAAACTAGCAATTGGTAACACTAAATATTTGATCTTTTCAAAGACTTTATTGGCTGTTTGAAACAACAAAGAGAGGGCACTTTAGATTGCCAAATATTGAAATAAAGATATTTAAAACTTAACTACACTTTAGCTTTGAAAGATTGGACTTTAGAGCTTGCTAAAAAGTGATCTTTAATGCTAAATCTATTTTTTCGATTGATTAAACTTGATATGCTAAATAGATTTAGTTTATGAAAACATGCAAAGCAAGATATAAGATGTATGAAATAGATATCCAAATCTAGAATCTTAGCAATTAAATATGCAAAATAACAAGAACAACATCAACTCATTATCAAATCATATGACAATACATCCACAAAGTAGCTCCATGCACCTTCTTGACCTCCAAAGTCTTTTATTCCAAAATGGTATTCCAAAGATATTACAACAATTCAAGCTCAGCTCCAACTCCCATTAACCAAACAATGGAGGAGATTGCTTACTTAAATAGCAAAATGGGTGACAATCCCAAGGCAAGTGCATGGGACAAGTGGAGAGGGCGCATTGCATGAGTGAGGGCGAGTGGAAATAGAGGTGTTGACCACCTATTTCGATTAGGGGTCAACTCCATGTTCCATGAAGATATGTACCTATTGGTACAACCATTTTGAAGTCTTTTTCTCAACAGGGCAAATTTTGCCCCCGACACACTTTTCTATGTAATCAGAATTTTCGCTCCCCTGCGTGGGATAATATTTTAATATGCTAACATGAGTCAATTTTTGTCTAGTTACCTAGGACTTTATCATTAGGGAAGTCCTTTCATCGAGTGTTTTTTTTTCTCAGGTAATTAACCTTGCTTAACTACAATTTTAATTATCCTAGAGTTTTTCACTCACAATAATTCTCCAAAGTGGTGAAAGATGTTCTAATGATTGAGCCCAAGGGGCAATTAAGGTCTAGAAGTGTTGTCCTAGACTCTTGCGAAATTCCGTTAAGTTTTGATAGGATTTTTTTAAATAATTAAAATCCCGCAAACTGGGGATTTTTAATTATTTTTGATGTAACATGTAAAAAAGTGGTCTTTGGAGATTTTGTATAGGGGCATGCGTACTCAAATCAAATGGTTTATGAACCCCTACACCCTTGGACCAAGTCTCAACTCATTTGGACAAGTTTTGCTCGGCCATTGTCCATGAGGAGTCCAAGTCGGTCAAAAATCAGCATGTAATTGGCTAAATTAAAATAGCCAAATTTTGTATAAGTCACTAAAGTTAGGAGAGAGAGTGGGAAAAAGATTTCTGATGTCTTTCCTAAGTTGGGAAAGTGATTTTCCACTTAGAAAACACCCCCTTGCTAAGCCAACAACCCAAGATGACCATTTTCTAAGAAGAGGGGCGCCCCCCTTGCTCATGAAATCATGGAAAATTAAAAATAATGCAAGAGGGCCCCCAAAAATTTGGGTATACCCCCCTTTGACCCTAACTACCCTTTTGATGAGTGGGGAAAGGTGTTTTCCCCTTTCCCCACTCACCCCTCATCCCTCACTCACCTCACTAATCCTAAAAGTGTGCCCCCCTTGAAGAGACACCTCCCCCATGGATGGATGGCACTTGGAGCTCATCCAAGTGGGGTATCTCGTCTCCCTCATCTATAAAAGAGAGCCTCTCCTCCTCATTTCTTCATCAATTCTTAGAGCAAGTTTATTAAGCCAAAATTTCTCCCATTCTCTCCTCTCTCTCTCTCTCTCTCATGTTCTCATTGTAAATCTTGCTACAAGTATTTGTAGCAACATTTTGTAGATAATAAAAGAAGCTTTGGAGGATCTATTGTGTGCATTGGGAGTCTTCTCGATGCTCTTCATGGTGTTTGTGAGGTGATATTGTGCATTTCATTTCTTGTATTTTCTTGTATTCACTAGTTTAACTTGGAGGCCCAAGCAAAGTATTTTGCTTGGGAGTAATTAGTGGTAGTATTAATATTAATTTTGTGGTAGTTTCTTTTCAAGCTTGCAAAGTATTTTGTATGCTTCTTTAGATGCTCTCACCTCCTTGTGTCTTGTGTAGCAAGAGATATACATGTTTGCAGGTCATTAGAGGATTGGAGGAGTGATTTTTAGAGTGGAAAACTCACTCATTCAATCAACCAAAGTTTCCATTTGTTTTCCTCTTGTATCCACCATTCTCTTTTCTTTCATAAGCACTTATTTGCTCTATAGTGGTCATTAAAAACTCACCCTTATTTTCAAATTTCTTTACTTAAATTTATGTCTCATTGGGCTAATAAAAGTTAACAAGATCTTTGGTGTTTGTAGCATCTTCTAGCAAAAATACCTTGCTGATTTTTATGCAGATTTTCAACAACAAGGAGGAAGTGCTAATTGTTTTGAGCCCCCAAGGCACTCCAAAGGCATTCTAAAGTTGGGATATCAAATCCTCTCTTATCTTCCTCTTCTAAAATATTGTAAGCAACCCAAAGAGAGTCTCTTGGGTTTGCCTTCTCTCAAGAAAGATAAAAATCCGATATTGTAATAATTTAGGAGATATTGCCCACACCTTGCAAAGAGATTGGCCTAAGCCATCCTTGCAAAATCGTGAAGGCTAGAGTTAGATTTATTTTTCTTGCGTTTCTTTCGTTATACCCACCTTGGCCAAAATGATAGGCTAGTCCTCCACTTGTGCCATTGTTGTGGGGTTGCTCTTTATTTTTAAGTCTTTTAATTTTCTTTCATTATAGCCACCTTGGCCAAAACGGTAGGCTAGTCCTCCACTTGTGCCATTGTTGAGGTTGCTTTTGCTTTCTTGTCATTTAAATTCTTTTATTACACCCACCTTGGCCAAAACGGTAGGCTAGTCCTCCACTTGTGCCATTGTTGTGGGGTTGCAATTTAAATTTCCAAGTCATTCCAATTATTGCAAAGGTAATCATATTTGTGGTCCATCTCTGCCCCGTATTCTCTCCCCTGGCCACTTTGTGGATCCTGGGTGACAAGAAAGGGCAAAGGTTTGGAGTTTAGTAATTAGGCATCCAAACTTTTATTGCTTCAATAACCAAAAAGGGTGACTTGGGAGGCTACAAGGGGTGTAAGTCATGGACGGTTTCATGGCACTATGTGTCCTCCTTGCTTGAGCGCCCAAACATTCCGGGTTGACCTGTGGAGCTAGGGAAGGGCCTTGTTTGCCCTTTTTCTTGAGCACCCAACAATTCCTTTTGGTTGAGGGGATAACAATTTGGGGTAGTCGCATAGTCTAGGCTTGTATCTATCATACTTTAATTCCCCTAATTCAAGAGAGACAAACGTATTAAAATTAACCTACACACTACTTCACAACATTGCACTTCAAGTCTTCAAAGCAATTTCATTTTCTTCAAATCGTGCAATTTTACATTTCAAGCAATTTACTTTTCATGTGATTCTAATTTCCAAGCAATTTCATGTTTTAAGTCGCTTTCTCTCATTATGGATGTTTACATGTACTAAAGCACCTCTATTTTGGTTATAAACATTCTTTATTCATTTGGAGATAATCGTATAAAACTAATATTTGATTCACTATCTAAGCCATTGTGTAGATATTTCACTATCCAATTTATAGTTGTATAATCATTTAGTTGTTCACTTCATTGTATATATATATATATTTCATGTTGTATTCCAATTTGTAGATAATATTCATAATTAGTTTAAGTGCAAAGTAATTTCTTTTACTCTTTGTGGATATCTCATACCATCATTTACTTGTGTTTTGTTGTATAATCTTATGGACTCCATTTACCCATCTTTAGGCACTAGTCTTAATATAGCTTGTAGATCAAGGGGTTTGCTTGTCATTAAAGATTTGAATTTGCATTGTTGATTGTCATTTGGGTTGGGTCTCCGTAGCCTAAGAACAAAAATTAACTCCTAGATCATCTAATCAACCTTAACATAGTTAAGTAGGGTCTAGCCCCCTTGGCTTCCCTAGGAGTGAGCCTAGACGGAAGAAGTCCAAATCGAGGTGACAATGGGTTTGGACTTAGGTTTATGCCTCCAAGGACACACCAAGTGGGTTGGAGACTTCTCCACGTTATTAGGTGTGTATAAGGATGACAACAAGAGGGATGGCATGGGATGACACCTCTCCAAGAGAGGGAATGACTCGCTATACCAAGGAGAAGTGTCACAAAGGTTAACTCGCCACATGTGAAGTGTTGGGTAGAAAGGGCGAGTCATCCCTCTTCGGATTGACGCCCCTCCTCCATAATGCACCATCTCATCAAGAGAGGGCGAGTCCCAACTTTGGGATCTCCTCCCTTAGCCACCTAACCAATCAACTCGCCCTCCTCTCAAGAGACCTCGCCACGTCTCTCTAGAACTCAAGACATGAGGAAAACATGTCCAAGACATGTTTCCTTAATAATAGGCTTGCTGATTTTTATTGATTTTTTGCCTTTTATTTGTCTTTTTGTGAGAAAAACTAATTTTGAGTGATTAAAATCACTTATTTCCACTCACAAAGTGGATACAAGGGTAAAGTGGGTATTCTGGATGTGAAAACAAATACCCCCAAGGCATATGATGCCTCCTAGTACCACTTTTTTAACTTATGACTAAAATACAATTAAAAAATCCTATTTTGCGGGAAATTTTTTATTGACTCAAAACATTAAAAAAAAGTTAAAACCTAAGGGGGACTTAGCGCAATTCCCATATGTCTCAATATTGATGGCTAGTATGGTAATATACATTAGACACTAGATTTAGATTTTCCAAGCTAAGGCCTAACCATCAGTACACACTCCAGCTTTGGAGGAAATGAGTGAAAACACTAAAAAATTATAACTTGCTTTAGAATTAAATTAAAGCAAGAAATAATTAATAAGTAAAAAAAACACTCTAGAGTTATGTACACATGATCAAGTCTTAGGAGGCTAATCCTTTTACAAAATTCATCATACTAGACACATCTTATTACAATGCCCCACATGGGATGGAAATGCGGTATAGCAGAAGTAAAGAAAAAGTGGTCATATTGGCTGGCTGGACTTGTGAACATTGAATTTCGAGCAACTGTTTTCTCAATCTTTGGCGGCTCAACTGCAAGTCCATCCTAGTGCAACTTGGTGGATAACAGTGGGCATCAGAGAATCCTTGAAGATGAACAGGCCTCCTACTGCACAGTGAATACCATATGGTTGGTGCCCTTCAAATAAAGCAAAATACACTTGACCGCTTTCTAGTGACTCTCATGAGGTGCTTGCAGATACTGAGAAGCCATTCTAACAACAAAGCCAGTACCTGGTCGAGCACAAGGAAGGTAGAGAAGACTGGCCACTAAAGAGTGATAGATAGTAGCAACAGATAAAGGATCAAATCCGTTTGAAAATTCATCCTAGTGGCAAGAGGGGTGCTAACTGACTTACAGTCCTCCATCTTGAAGCATTGCAACAAATTCAGAGAGAGATCCTGGAGGTAGACTGAATAATCTGAAGCCTAGAATGTAGTAAAGCTGACCAAGATCAGTCATTTGACTCCTGAAGCCTTAGCTTCAGTTCTTTAATCTGGGAGGTTGAGCTGCAGGTCCGAATTGGATCATCCACATAGAGCACAATAATAAGGATTTGATTATCCTGATGACAAATGTAGAGATCGGGCTCACTCTTAACACGAGAAAATCCACAGTTCAGAAAAGGGTTATGAGTCTTCTTGTTCCTTTCTCTAATATGACATGTATGATGTCCTAGGTACTTGACGTTTTCTTGAGAAGCTACATTTTGATAATTTGGCATATAGTTTGTCTCTTAGGAGTTTAGCAGAAGTTGTAGATGAGCTCTGTATTCTCATTCATTTTTGCTAATTGTCAGTACGGTGTCTAAGAATACTGCAGTGAATTTCCTTAAATAAGGAAATTATAATATATCCATCATTCTCTTAAAGTTTATTGGGCATTGGATAGTCCAAAGGGCATGAGTTAGAATTCGTAATGTCCATCCCTTGTTGTAAAAGCTGTTTTTGGTGCATTTTTGTATTCTCAACTAGTAAATCCAGTTCTTTGTTGATTTGGAAACAATGTATGCTCCTTTCAATGAATTGAGAAGGTTGCCTATTCTGAAGAGTGGATACTTATCTGTTATTTTGAGTTTATTACAGGATCTCTTTTCTATGCATATTCACATAGTGCCGTTCTTCTTTTTGACAAATTGGACTGGGACATTTATTGATGTTGGTCATATGTATGTGATTATGTTCTGTAGTTTGTGCGATATGTCAACTGTATAGGGGTCTGTGTATTATTGAGTGCCTTATGTGATGAGACAAGATCCTTGATGGTTGACTTCCCTTTGTACTGGTTGATTTGAATGACATTTTGAGCACTTTAACTAATGGATCCAAATGTTTGAATGCTTGGTGGAATTCATTGAAATTGCAATTTTGATTAAAAATATAACAGTATAGATGGGAAGATGGGGGAGGGTCCTTATGTAGTACTGTTGCTTTTGACCCCCCCATAAGATCGTCAATTTTGAATGCTTGGGGGGGTCCTTATGTAGTACATTGCCTGTTTGAGGATGGTAGCAGTGATCCCTAGGCATCGGTTGCTTGCCATGATTCTAACAGGCCAAGAAAATTAGATGTGTCTTTCCTCGGATCATTTGGTAGGATTTGCTGCTGTGTTCTAAACTGCATTTTGAATAGGCTATTCGTGCAATTTTTTGCTTGCTGAGTTTTGCCAATTTTTTCTCTGAGTTCATGACCCCCAGTGATTTTTGCCAATGCCGATGTTTGCAACACTGACCTTAAGCATGGCTAAGAATGGTACTGAGTATTCGTGGATCAGTTCATTAGTCCTGCCTATGTTCCAACTTCCTATATTGTTTCTGAAAACCATAAAAATTAAAAATGTCTGCCTATTGCTGAGCTGATTCTTGAGAACTAAAACTATTTCTAAAGGTCTTGGAGGAGTACTCGCTAACAAACTGATTTAGAAGTAGAAAAAATTTACAAAGCATTTCAAACTGTCAAAATATGTTAGGCTTCATCATCCCCTCTTGGCCCCTCTTGGGGTTTCCTTCTTGACACTGACCTGGGAAAATGTAAACTGATGAGCTGTGTCGAATTCCATGGCGCCTCCCAGAACACGTTCCTACTGGACTGTTGTTTCCTCCACGCATTTGCCTTGTTCGTTGCGAATTGAACCAATGAACTGCTTGGGTGATAACTGCTTGAGTCTCTCCATTGCTTTCTTCTCATCCATCAAATGCAACACCATTCCATGCAGTGCCTCTATTCTGGATTCTGGAGCTTCTATTTTTTTATTTTGCTTCTCCATGGCTGCTTAAAGAGCCTTTTCTTTTTCTTTAGTTCTTTCAAATTGCAGGGAAGTTCCTATGAGATGCCTATTGGACTGCTGTGCCTCAGTGTTTACTTTTTATTCCCAGTCCTCACGCCACCCATCCCACTTCTGCACTGACAGAGCCAAGGCATCCTGAACCTATGCTATCTGATGTGAATTTCTCTTAACAACCCTCCTTAGCTCTACAGTCTTGCGCTGCGAACACATTTCTGAATCGCAGCTACAGTTTGACATTCTTCCTCCCAAACTGTTATATCCCACTCAGTTTACCCTGAAAAGGGCTCCAAGCTTGTTGATTATGGCCTATCTCAATACTCCAACATTGCTGTCTGTCACCATAAATGGAGAAGGCAACCAGAATGGAGTCCCTGCTTCCCAGAATGCGACTTATACCACATTCAATTGTCCTTCCCGCCTCTTCAGAGTTCTTAATGAGACATTGCTCCCAGCTCTGTATCAGAAGTACTACTGCTTGTATGAGAGTTATGAACCATCCCGTCTCGTCTTGGGCGCCATGCCACTTGTCCACCTGCCTTGAATGCATAAATTTAATTGTGAAGTGGGTTGATAATACTAAAGATATATTCATGGACAATGAAAGACATAAGGACCCCCCCTTTTACTCTTAATGTTGCTTCACTTAGATCCACAGCTTCATCAGCTTGACGATCTTCCAGAGAATTATGGGCTTTGAGAACGAAAATAATTGATCTCTCTTTGTCCTTCAATTATTTCTTGCGATCTTTGGATTATTCTTCTTAGCCCAAGATCTCGAGGGACTGACCTATAGTACATGTGTCTAATGACTATGGTTGAGTCCTCCTTCACTGTGAACTGTCCAATCCCTCTATTCTTTGTCAACATTAGTCCTTGGAGGGGAGGGCCACCGCCTCTGCCTCATTGTTCATTGCCTTTCCTAGTCTCCATGCGAAGGATAATTATTCATTTCCTCTGGGATCTATGAGGACCCCCCCCCGTGCACCTGCCTCCCTTGTCCTACAGCTCAACTGTTAAGGAAAGTAAACCATTGCTAAATGTAGTGATGATGTAGCTGCAGCAATCCTATGTGGTACTTATTGCATCCTTTCCATTAATTCAATCTTTTGCTCATAAGAAGATTCAAAGGATCTCCATTGATAGATCTGGTTTGCCTCATGCTGTTCATTATATGAAGCAAAGGAAGTTGGTCTTCTTAATTTTTGAGAGAACAATTTTATCTTCTATTAGCCTGAGGGCCTTATTTTTCTGTATCCTGGCTGATTATATAGCTCTGCAAATCTATAAGGTTGTCATCTCATATTTAGTATTGGAAATGACTGAAAGAAATCATTTTTTGATAATTCGTTGTTTGTGTTGCAGATTTGCTCAGTATAAGAAAACAAGAGAGTTGATTGATAAATATGAAGGTGGCTTGGAAGCATTTTCTAGGGGTTATGATAAGATGGGATTTAATAGCAGGTAATGTTAAAAGTTTCCCCAAGTCAAATATCTTAGGCTAACTTATCATTTTTGTACCTAAATTTTGCTTAATAGCTGCTATGCAATAGGAAACAGTTTGAAAATAAAGAGAACACTTAGAGAATTTGTCATAAAGCTAACAAATTCTTTTTATGATACTAAGGGGAACATTGACCATTGCTGCATGCCGATGTTTTCTTTAGCTTTATGACATTGGTGTAATGCACATGAAAACAATGCAACTAAACTCTGTGCCCCACCTGTTTCTGTGTGCTTGCTGTACCAAATCATACCTTTTGTGGGAGGGAATAAATTCTAATCTCAGTTGGCCATGTTTCTAGACTTCAGTATTGAAATACTAACTTTGAACATCTTGTGAATAATCCTGTCTAATTTTTCTTGCTATTGTGAACTTTTTGAAATGTTATTTTGTCACGTAACCATTTTTTAGTAGGGATAGTTTTTGCATTGATTATTATAAGTCCATTTAGCATTTGAATCTGATAATTTCCATCCCCTTCCCTCTCCACGAACTTTTGGATTGCTGGAATATAGAGCATTTTGGCTTATATTTTGAGAAGAACATCTAGAATTGAAACCTTTAATTAGGAGTGTGGATTTTCTGAGCTCTTTTTGTAGCATGTTGCAGTGTGGCTGGAATAACATACAGAGAGTGGGCACCTGGTGCTAAGGTCTATATCATTTACCTCTTCTGTCAATTGAAAATGTCTGGTATTGTGTCTCTTCAACTTTTACTAAGTTCCTTGTGTACTCAATCCTCTTTTATTGGTTTTTGAAGGGGGCATCACTTATAGGAGATTTCAACAACTGGAATCCCAATGCTGATGTTATGACTAAGGTTAGCTTCTCTGCGATTAAATTTCTAGCTCGAATCTTCATGCTGATGTTGCTAATGGGACCATGCTTTTGCCCCCTTCACAAGAATTTCTAGAGCTTGAGGTATTTTTTGAAAAATTACAACGTTAAACTATAACAAAATGTTGATTCATGTATCTAACTTATTGGGGTTTGTAAGATTTGGACACATTTTATGAGAATTTCCTTTACAAAATCCAAAAAAAGGCTGAAGGCTGTAAGTATGTGTCTAATGATTAATCTTTTCTTGAAGCTAAAAAACATGGTCTTTATATGTTTCAGTGATGACGATGTTTTAAATGAAGCTGGTGTCAAGTTACACATGCTGTACATAACCGCTTTGGTGTATCAAACTGGTGACATCTGCATGCTACCAAAATGACAACAATTGTCATCGGGTCAACAGTATCCCCCATATTAAGCCTGACATAATCCCAATCTATATCATATATGTGTGTAATGGATAGATTCAGTGGACTGCAATATTGATAATATTTTTTATACTTGCCATGATCCAGGGCAAGAGAACATAAATAAGAGCTCAGAAGGTAATTATCTGTAGGCAATGACTGTACATGCAAAGCACGTATCATTAAAAGCATTAAGTAACTGCCAGTTTATGGTGATGGGAGATGGAGTACGTGGCAAACTGATAATCATAAACATTGGCAAAGTGAAGACAGATTAAAAGTGAATAAAAAGCACCAATGGAATACTTGCTTGCAAGAATATGCCTTTGGATCCTTGAAAGATAAAAAACCAAGTTGATTTGAAATGAAATGAAACTTTTATTTTTGTACTCAGAAGACCCAAATATTATGTAGAGTACATAAGATTTATACAGTTCAATATAGCTATATAAGATATGCAAAATGCAAATAGAAAATTTCCCTCTCAAAATGCATTGTAAATGAATAAATTTAGTAAACTTTCTTCTCTGCCCATGCTAGAAAAAGGCCTTTTTTATAATCTCATAATTCCTTAAGAAAGGCATAAAAAAGTGCATATTTATAGTTAGATGCAAGTTGCAACCTTACAATCATTGGAAGAACTCTTACTCCAATTGTAACAGGTGCATTTCTCACTTGTCTGAGACTCTGAACATGTGAAATGTTATCCAATACCAGCTACATGATTGACTTAAAGTTAGGGTCTTAGCCTGTACACATATCCTAGTTGCGTAGACTATCATAACATACTACTTTCCTAATAGAGGGGACATGATTATAAGAGTTCTAAGCTTGTTTATAGTGTCAAGTTGTCAACAAGCTATCGATCTCTAGTGGTTTGAATCAGTCCTGTTACCCCTCATATAGCATGAGGATTACACATGTGATTTTCATCACACATTATAAGGATTTGCAGCATGATAGCTTCATGAGGATGGTATTTCAATTGGATTGTTTGAGTACTTTCGATTGGAGGAGACTCATTTCTCCTTTGTGATGGATTGTCATGGCTTGGTTCTCTCTTCAGGGTTGCACATCTTTTGCTGAGGAATCAACATGCTAGTGGATAGTTGATGATTATGCTTGTTACTTTATATGACTTATAAAGTTATATTTGTAGATGTTTGAGGAACTATGAGGGCTGCCCAACAGGTCTGTCTTTGACCTCTTGTTGGGCTCTAAGTTTCATCAACCAAATCTGTCCTTGCGGCTGTTTTAGGACAGCAAACAGGTCTGTTCAAATCTGCCAAGAAATCTTCCTTCAACTGATGGATATATGCTCTTTTAAGGTGCCCTTGCAAGTAGTTTTTGTAACCCAATGTTAGTACATGCAAACCTCAAAAAATATAGCACTCCTCTAGGATCTTAACAAGCTCCTACTGCTGATCTAAACACTAAGCATACATGAAAAATGAACACAGGTATTTTTGGTCAACACGACCCTAGATAAAACCTCCCCAGGGAAAACCAATTTAGAATAAAAGTGTATATATGTGTGATCTCAAGCTTGGAATACAACAAGGAAAACAATACAATAGAACCTGTACAAGTAGCAAGCTCCTCTCGAGCTTTGCTAGAAGGTTCCAAGAAGAATGCACCCAAGCTAGTGCACCCTTCCTTCCTTGATGCTCAATCCACTGAAACAATGCGCCCTTGATCCTCCTTTGCACAATTGAGAATCCCTTGCACGCAAATAAGCTGTTGTGTGCCTCCTCATTGATGAACCTGTCAGATCTGAAGTAGCACAAGAACTGCTAGTGCCTGCTAAGCATGTGCCCTCCTCCACAAGTGTGCCCTCCAACTAGCAAGTACACTCTCACACAATAGATGATGCTCCAAGCCTCCTAGCACTCTCCATGGATGGAGGCGCTCAAGCTGTCCTCACCTAATGCTTCCATTCTTATCCCTTTGCTCCTCTCCCAACTCTCTTGGTGAACAATTGAAGGAATGAGCCTCTCCTTGACCCTTGCGCCCCTCTTGAACCATCCATAAGGAAACCTAAAGATGGATGGCTAGGATCACCCCAAGCCATCTCTAATCAATGGGTGAGATCTCTCCAAAAGAATCTCACCTCAAAACCCACTTTGGGTTAAATTCCCTAAGTTCACTTTATGTCTCCTAATTCACCCACAAAGTGAATTAATAGTCWCTTTAGGCTWAAAGTGACAAAWTTCACTTTTGACTTAAATCTCCTAAGTCAAAGTGGAATTAGACATAAAGTACAAGGTACAATGGTACAAACATTTCCCTCTTGTGGTTAGAAACCCAAAACCACAAGGGGACCACTTTCCAAGGTACCCAAATCTCAACAATATTAGTATCATGGTATTACTCCTTGCACATACATATGATGGTTCTATTTCCCCAAAGGGTTGGGTGATGATAATGTGCGATATTATGGCTCTTATTAATGGAACACTAGTAATTATTGATGGATATGTTCGTCATGGTGGTATGGCATGTTTTCAGTGGTTGGAGGCTCACATCTAGCATATGAAAAATATTGGAGGATTTTGATTAGCATTTGCTCACATATTTGATTGACTCTTAGGATAGGGAACCCATCAACCGAGGGTTTCCCTAAGTTTTGATGATCAACTATTGCTCCTCATGTGTTGGTGTTTTCCTATGTTGCACAAGGACTCGTCCCTCCCAAAAAAAACCCTGTACCCGCTGTTCTGGCGTTTCGGGGACTTGGGGAACCTTAGGAAACGTCCCCAAACTGCCGAGGACTTCATTGGGGACTCAGGGAATTGCTGGCTGCCCCCAAGACGTCCTGGGCAGATTTCAGAGACGTTCTAGAGTGATTTCGGGGATGTTTTGGGCAGATTTCAAGGATGTTCTGGGAAGATTTCGGTGATATTCTGAGCATGTATCTTCAGTTTTGACAATGGACATTGATGATTGGACAATATGATCATTTTTCCCATCCATTTTTTTTGTAACAGTTAGAGAGCAGACACAAGAGGTATCTAGTTTTGTTAGTAAATGGTTGATGCCTCTAATCCACCATGAATCCTGTTTTCCATATGTATTTACAATTCAATTCTTAATAATATAGTAATTGCATTAGTACCACTCAAATCTATGTTTCTACATTGCTGCATGGGAGTGCTCTAGGGATTCCTGCTCTTGCTTTGGTACCACTCAAATCTATGTTTTCTACATTGCTGCATGGGAGTGCTCTAGGGCTTCCTGCTCTTGCTTTGGAATTGCTCCTGCTCCCGGGAGGACACACACATTTGTGCTCGTGCATTTAAAATTCTCCGAACACCGCTTCACTCTTAGGATTTTTTTGGAAAGGACTGCTCTTTGCTCCCACTTCTTGGCAACATGTGTGTTTCATAACTAATTTGGCATTCTGCACTTTTCTTTTGAATATATATGGATTATAATATATATTAATAATGTGTATTGGAACATTCCTAGGACCACTTTTGCTGCCAGGATTTTTCTGGGAAGGAATTGTTTGCACTCTTCTCTCGCTCCACGCTCTTGTAACATAGGGTTAGCCCATTTCTTGAAGAAGATAAAAATAACATGCTGGCAGTATAAGAACCAACAGTAGATTTTGGGACATGAAAATCTGGAAACTTTGGGCACTTTTTCCTGATCAGTTAAACCAAATAGAAGATACTGTGGCAAATGAGCTTTGTACAGGCTTTTATTACTGATTTCTGTTGTGTTATAATTGTTTAATAAAACTTTGAAATCTCATAAAATGTAAAGGAGCTCTTAAGATGCTTTTACTTATTTTGTGTAGCAGGTGCTTCTTGAGGTTCACTTAAACAAGAAAATTATAAAATAAATATACTGTGAGAAATCATTAATATGGAGAGGGGCCTTCTGTTTACTCTAATCCAATTTACTATCTATTTGAAGCAAAATGGCTGCTTCCAGTTATTTAAGTTAGTTTGCTAAATTTCCAAGGATTAAACTTATTTATCAGGTTTTCTGAAGCTACTCTAATGTTGTCATTATGAAAGCTCCTATTGACTGTAAATAAATATCTCATCATTAAACATTTAAATGAGATAAGATTGTTTGGGCTGGTGTATCTTTGGTCGTGGAGATTGTTTCAGAATTGCCAAGATAAGTTGTAATGGTTAATGAAGGTCAGTTCTGTCAAGCTATGGATCCTTCTGACTTGTAACGTAGTATGGATTTGCTTTCCTATGCTTACATATTGATTATAAATGATCCTCTGACTAGATTGATGGGTATCATTTTTGGCATCTGCGTTATGTCTAATTTGATTTGAATTTGTCTTTCTTTATGGAATTAATAGAACGAGTTTGGAGTATGGGAGATATTTTTACCAAACAATGCAGATGGTTCTCCATCAATTCCCCATGGATCTCGTGTTAAGGTATTGATTTCTCATCTCTTTCATTCAGCACATGTCACTGACTAGATTCATATTTTTTACAATGTTTTTCATGTATATGATGTTAAACTTTGAAAACCCAGCAACAGATTTTATATGCCAATAATTTTATTTCCCAGATTTACTTCAATGCTGATATAGAAATCTGAAAACTATGCATAAAATTACAGCTGAGTTCTTAACACAAATGCACAACAGAAATAAGGAACCAAACATATAACCACTTAACATAGTTTTTACCCTAGAAATCCCAGTGTGGGGAAAACCAGCAAAGAGGGGATTTTTATTGGCTTCAGAGCAAATTATTACAGGAGTAAATTTACAGAGAAATTTTACAGCCAGAAATCTGCTCTCTTCTTCTCAGTACGGTCCAGCCAAACTGTGCTGTACAGCCCAACAGTTTGGCCCTGTACAACCCAGCCAACTCGGCCCTTGTACGGCCTAGATTCGGCCCTGAAAATTCAGCCCTGTACGGCCTCAACCAGCTCGGCCCTGCACGGCCTCAACCAGCTCAGCCCTGTATGGCCCATATTCGGCCTTGTATGGCCCTGAAAATTCGGCCTTGTACTCATACTCGTTGTAGTTCTCAGTCCCATTGACCTACTTTTGTGGTCATTTATTGGAAATTAATAAAATTATCTTATCTTATCTTATCTCTCTGACAATAGGCGTACATTCGAAGCACTTATCCATGGTCTTGGTGCTTGGGCATATTGGAGTGGCATACAGGACAAGCTATAGAGTTCATTAGAAACTCCTCTTCCATCAAGTTGGTAGAGAAGTTACATAGGCGAGAGCATCTTGCTTTATGTTCGACAGGATAAGTTCCATCGCGATGTATCTCATAAATTAAATTATGTTGTTGATCAGTCAAAGTTCACAATTCAAAACCTTAGAAATGTGTCAAAGTATTTGGACCTCACAAAAACTATAGGCGTACACCAACACATAGAAGATCTTTGCATGTAGAAGAGCAGTAGGTGGCGAAAATGCATTCTCTTGTTTCCATTGTTGCTGTTGTGCTCAGTGGAAAATAGAACTATCCAGAATGGTCAAGGAAGATTTAACATACCCTAATCTTCAATGATCTTTAGGATGACATTTGTGATGGTGATACCAAACCTACCAAATCGACAACAAATAAAAAGCTTGCCATAGGGATGAATAAAGACAAGAAAGCTTATGCCTTGATCGTTGCTTTTGTAAGTGAAGAGGTGAGCCATCATATTAGATCTATCAAAGATTCTTGGAGTACTTTGAAGAAGTTGAAAGATTCGTATGATTCACATTTAAAATTGGAGCTATTTCAATTGCCGATGAAGCTCTTCAACCTTGAAATGAAGGATAATGATCCCATGGCTTTAGCTTTTGAAATTAAAGCCATCATGCATGACGTTGATGCTATTGGTGTGAAGATAGACATTTCTCTCATGACCTTCATGAAGGCCCTCTACCCCACATATTCTCACTATCTTGAATAACTTAAAGCTAGTGGACAACTGAAGTCCCTCAATTTTGACTCTTTGGTGGAGAAAATTGCAGAACCTAAGAAGGCTTTTGGGAAGAAGACAACTTAGCCCACTGGAGAGACTGTGTGCCTTGCTCAAAAAGGGAAGAAGAATTGTAGAGGTAGGGGGGTAGGCACAATCAAAGTGAGAGGTCCGATATTCACTGTATTCATTGTGGTAAGAATGGACATGAAGCAAAGACACGTAGAATCCCATGGGAGAAGATCAAAGACAAGTAGGAACAAAAGGAAGACAAAGGTAAAGCTCTTGAATCTGCTCACTTTGTTGTTGCTCATTGCAATTTTGGCATAAATGAAGATTTGTTCAAAGCTTCATTTGATTATTGGAGAGATGCTTGGTTTCTTGACACTGGTGCTACTTGCCACATAACATTTTGGAGAGTTTTTTTGAAGAATTGAATGACAATGTAGAGGGTGCAATGTACTTTGTAGATAGATCTAGTCTCAAGCCTGTAGGACTTAGCACCATTGGGCTCAAATTGCATGGATTCCCAAATTTTCTTTTGTTAGTGTTTGTAGCTCGGACATGTATTTCCGTAAAGGTGTCTACTTGATTAAATCGTCATTAAATGTATCCTATACCTTTCCTAGAATTCACTTTAATAATTTATTAGTAAAGTGAATGTCTTTTATTAAAGTGACTTTTAATTAATAAAGTGGCTAAGTTAAAATCATTTAATGATTTAAATAAAAGAGAATTGTTGATCTCACGTCTAATCTTGAACGTTGATATTAGGTAAATGGCTCAAGTAAAATATAGAGATGGTAAAGGAAAAAGACACAATGAGAATTCATTTTCACAAGTCACGTGAGGTGAAGGAGAAAAATCAAAATTGATTTTTCAGCTTGGCGTGAAAGAAAAAAAGGTAGCACGGATTTCAAGGCTGCATGGAAATCGAGGTAGCATGAATTTCGAGGCAACATAGAAATCGAGACAACGTAGATTTCGAGGCATCATGAATTTCGAGGCAGCATAGATTTTGAGGTAGCACGCAAACCGAGGCAACACAGATATCGAGGCAACATAGAGTTTGAGGCAGCACACAAATCGAGGCAACACGTGAGAGCAACATATTGGCCGTATAGATCCGTACAGACAACCTTAGTGATCAACAACACGTAGATAGAGGCATTGTAATTTATTAGGTTTGCTGGGTGTTTGTGGTTTTATTTCTCCAAGCCATTTTCCCTGTGAGGGGAGGTCTTGTAGGTTCTGAAGTTATTTGAATGAAGAACTGACTTGGAAGAGCAGAAAAATTATGTACTGTGTGTGATTGCTTTTCTTGTTTTCCGCTGCATGCAAGAGTTAATTATTTCAACAAAGTTATTAGATTTCCTCTGTTTACTTAACTAGCTGATTTAGAGTAAATTAACATGGTACTAGAGTTCTTGCTCTGAGAGAAAAGAAGAATTGTTGTATTCAATTCAGATTACTTCAATAGGTTAAAGGACACAACTCAAATCAACCATGTTAGTAACCAATGTGAAGGTTGAGGATCGACTAGATGGGGTTTCCAACTTCTTGCCTTGGAAACCAAGAATCTCAGTGATATTGAAGAAACAGGACTTGTGGGAAGTCGTGACCAACCCTCCTTCGGCTCCAATGCAAACCTAAGGGGGTACGCCAAAAGTGGTAGACCCAAAAATGCAGGCAACGTGGGATACAAAGGATGTAAAGGCGCAAAAGGTGAATCCTTGAAGCCATCAAGGATCATCTGATCCCGCATGTTGTAGAAAAGACCAGATCTAAATAGATGTTTGATGCCCTTGTGTCACTCTTTCAAAGTGACAATATGAGTTGCAAGATGATTTTCAAAACCAAACTCAGAGAATGCAGAATGTCCACCTTAGACAATGTAACCAGTTACCTTATGAGGATCACACAGATCCGTGACCAACTTGCAGCCGTGGTAGAGACAATCCTAGATGCAGAGTTAGTACATGTTTCTCTGAATGGGTTTTCCAAGGCTTGGGAACCATTCCTCATGGGCATTTGTGCCAGAGAGAAACTTCCCAAGTGGGAGAGACATTGGGATGACTTCATTCAGGAGGAGACTTGTAGAGAGTTCAGATCTGGCAAGCAGGGAGGGGGTGCAGTAGATGACAATTTAGCTCTTGGCAAGACAAAGAAAGGCAAAGGAAAAGTTGTCAAGAAGGGTGATAGTGAGAGAGAGGGACAACAATCTGGGCAGAAGAGAGATGTGAGCAAGATCAAATGCTATATTTGCCATAAGAATGGCCATTTCGCTTCTCAGTGTCCACAGAGGAAAAAAGTCAAAGGGAAACCACAAACAGTTGCAGCTACTGCAGAGACACAGTTGTGTGAACTTGCATGCAAGTTCGAGAATGATTGTGCATTCGTGTCTTGTCTTTCCACTGACACTGCTCCCAAGAGTGCTTGGTACTTGGACAGTGGTGCCTCCCGCCACATGGCAGAGGCTAGAGAGATATTCAGTATCTTTTCAGAGGATGACTCAGGTCTCCACGTAGAGCTTGGCAATGAGGCCAAGTATGCGGTCAGGGGTCAGGGAACAGTGCAGTTTTAGTTGGAGTTAGGAGGGCCCTTCGATGCACAAGAGGTACTTTATGTACCTGGCCTGAAGAAGAACCCGTTGTCCATCTCAGTCATGGAGGACAAAGGTTATGAGGTTAACTTCCGGAGAGGGCAGGTGTTCATTCGCCCAGAGGGAGCTTGTCTAAATATTGATGTGAGGATTGGAGTCTAGGATGGGAACCTTTACAGACTTCAGTGCCATCCTGCATAGGCATTGTTGCACACCAATGAGAACTTGTGCGATCTGTGGCATAGGAGGATGGTTTATCTCCATCCCATAGCTCTACCATTACTGAGGTAGATGGTCATCGAGCTTCTAGAATTTAGTCTGGACCAGTAGGGGGTGTGCAAAGGCTGCGCACTTGTCAAGAATGTCAAGGCAACCTTCCTAGCAGTGAGACTCGATCCAAGCAAATCTTGGATTTGATCCATTCAGACATTGGCGGGCCTATGTCAATTGCTTCAGTGAAGGGGCCATCCTAATATGTGACCTTCATTGATGACTTCTCTAGGAAGACCTCGATCTACTTCATCAAGACCAAGGATGAGGTCTTCAGTTACTTCCGAGATTTCAAAGCTCAGGTGGAGAACATGACATGAAGGAGATCAAGGTATTGAGGATAGATAACGGAGGTGAGTTCACCTCTACATAGTTCTTTGATTTTTGCAAGGAGGCAAGGATCAAGAGGGAGAAGACAATGGCCTACAACCTGCAACAGAATGGGGTTGCAGAGAGGAAGAACATGTCTATCACCAATGCAATGAAGGCCATGATGGATTTCCAGAGTTTGCCTATGTTTCTGTGGGTAGAGGCCTGCAATACAACTGTGTATTTACAAAATAGGAGCCCACATTGGATACTGGAGTCGAAAACAACGAAGGAGGTGTTCACAGGAAACAAACCTGAGATAGGACATCTCGAGATTTTTGGTTGTCCAGTTTACATCCACATTCCTGTGGAGAAGAGGACAAAGTTGCATCCCTCATGGGAGAGGGGCATTTTGGTGGGGTACAGTGAGGATTCGAAGGCCTACAGAGTGTTCTTTCCAGATCAACGCAAGACAATGGTGAGCCGAGATGTCAAGTTTGAGGAGAACTTGGCATCTAGGAACTCTCAGGACCTACTAGCAGTTGCAGAGGGGCCACAGGAAGTGGGCCCAAAGGATGAACCGAGAGCAGAGACTTCCAGTGCAGGGAGCCAAACTTCAGTGGAGGTGGAGCAACAATCATCCCCTTTGACTTTAGTCAGGAGGCCTTGGTGGTTTGAGCAGACCTTGCGGGATGCTCGGGAGCATGTTGAGCCTCCCAAGTCCACATTCAGGGAGAGTAGACCTCCGTGGAAATTTCTGCAGTATATGGCTTTGATGACTAACATCATAGACTCAGAGCCCTCCAGTTTTGAGGAAGCAACCAACCATCAAGTCTGGAGAGATGCCATGGTGGAGGATCACAACTCCATCACGAGGAATGATGTTTGGGAGATTGTGCCAAGACCAGAGGGAAATCAGTTATGACTTCCAGGTGGCTTTACAAGGTAAAGCATGCAGAAGATGGCGGTGTGGAGAAGTACAAGGCCAGATTTGTGGCTCATGGGTTTTCTCAGAGAGAGGGAGTAGACTACAATGACGTGTCCCTCCTTATTGCTGTTATAAATACCTACTCACCACTGTAATATTCTTAGTGAATTTTGGTCTATGATTTCCGTCAAACACTTTGATAGTATACCCCAAACTTACTATAATAATCCCTCCTCTGTTGCTGTTATGTTTTGAGTGTGTTACTATTTCAAGACTTTTGTCAAACACTTGACAAACAAGCCAAAATACCAATATAAAGCCCTCTTATTGCTGCTGTAGTGTTTTTAGTGTTCTTCTGGTTCATGAGTTTTGTCAAACACTTTGGTTGCAAACCAAAATCCAAGGTAAAATACCCCTTCTATTGTTGTTATGTATTTTGCTGCTGCTGTTTTGTTCTTGGATTATTTTTTGGTTATGTCTTTTGTCTGCTGTTATATTTGGTTTCCCTTTGCTGATATATTTGGGTGCTAGTTTAACTCATGATTTTTGACAAACATTTTGACAGTGACAAAGTAGATAAAAGAGCTTAACCAAACAACAATAGGTAACAAATTCTGATCTGATTTATTATATGTCTAACCTGTTATATAAACATGTTAATACAGAGGATCAGATCAACTCCATAAGAAAAATACAAAGCCCACAATACCAAAATCAGCCTCCATGAGATAAATACGACCCCTCCTCAAGAAAACTTGGCAAGAAATCAACACTTCCAGCAATAGAAACTCGACCCTAGTAAGAAGACTCGACCCAACACAATAGAACTCGGTCAACCACAAGTACTTGGTCCCTAGATAATGAAACTCGACCCAACAAGCAAAAAGCTTGACCCAACAAGAAGAGATGTCAGCCCAACAAGGAACTCTGTCCCAATCAACAATTAACTCGCCCCCTAGACAAGGAAGCTCGGATCAAAATGAGAGAGAGAACTCGGCCTCTCAACAAAGAACTCGGTCTCTATCCAACAAATCGACCTCCACATGACTAACTCAGCCTACATAAAAGAGATGTGTTCTCTATAAACCCCAGATTGCTGCAAAAGATCGATCAACCTCCTCAAAGATGACTGCAAATGGAAGATCTGGATGATGTCCCTTCGTAATGGCTAGGGTGGAATCTTTAACCACCGAAACTTGATCAGCTAGGGTGGAATCTTTCACCACCAAAACCAATCCAAACAAGGGTTTCACTCCAAACCCCAAAGGCTCCAAGAGCTCTCCAAATCAATATCAAAATAATCATCAACATAATGAGAGAATGAGCTCTCATCTTTTTTTTATCTCCTCACCTTTTTGCCGACCCTTTTACCTTTTTACCCTCAAGTGACTTTAATTTATCTTTAGTAAAATCACTTTATTAATTTATTAACTCTTTTATACTCCAAAAAGTGATTTATTTGAATTAAAAGCATTTATGGGCTTTGGAAGCCACTTTTCATCCTCTCTAACATTTAGAGCTCTTCATTCCAATGCTGTAAATGTCGTGTCGGGGTAAGTGTCGGCGAGGGTGGGGTAGAGATCATGTCGGCGACATCGGTGGAAAATGTCGGAATATGTCGGCAAGACCTCAAAAAAATACAAAAACAATCATTTTTTTCAATTTTTTTAAT
>ML809505.1:13959-29416 GCA_009831015.1 Picea engelmannii | reverse complement strand
AAAGATGCCCAAAAACACTTTGGAAGTGTCTTGGGTTATTAGTAGCAATCTACAAAATTTTCTAAGTTAAATTTTACAAAATTCGGCAAAAGGGAACTAAGAAACTCAAGCTAGAAAGCTAGTTTCCTTAGGGTCTTTTGTGGTTGTTCTATAACAGAAAGTTTAGAGCACTTAGATGCTAGATTGAACAATGAAAACACTTGGAAAATTATTAGCCTTTAACCCTTTTAAAAAATTCAGAAAATTTTAGAGCAAAATGACTATCTTCCTATGCTAGATCTAGATTCTTAAGATAGCAATTTTAAGAAAAGAAATCAGATCTAAGCTATCACTTGCATGCATGAAAGAACCTATGATTTAGACAAATAAGCTAGATTTAAACATATATATATATATATATATATATATAAAGTACCCAATGAATTTTGCTTTTAAGAGAAGGAGAAAGAGAACAAGCTTGTGCTTGGAAATTGTTGGGCAATGGAGTTCTTCTTGATGAATTGTAGAGGGATCTTCTTCAAAGGACTTGGAAGAGGGGAAGAGTCAAGCTAGATCATCCACTTCTCCAAGTTGAGGCATCAATCACTTCAGTTGCTTACAAAGAGAGGGTTAGAATATGATATCACTTACAAGAGAGATCTTACAACACAATATGTTAAACCAAACAAATATTGCATCTAAAATCACTCAAGTACATAAATAGCAAGATAACTAATCAAACTAGCTTAGCAATCTTACCCTATTGAGTAATAGTACTCCTATAAGGCTACATTAACCAAAATATAAAAGCAATAAGCAATAAAATGATATCACCTCATACCTATAAGCATCCACACACTTGGCCAATCCACCAATTTGACCTCCAAAGTCTTCTTTTTATTCCAATATGAGAAAGAGTGTTACAATAGCAATGATACACAAGCAATTTCTTCCAAGGCTCCAAATAACTCTCAATGAGGGAGAATGCCTTGCTTTATACAACTTTGGGTGGAGATCCCAATGAGGAGGGCGCACCATGTGGAGAGGGAGGGCGCACCAAGTGGTAGAGGAGGTCAGCCAAGTGTTGGGGTGAAGGCTGCCACCTCTCCCTTTATCTCAAACCATGACAAGTGTAGCAAGGTGGGAGTGTGAGGGTGCGCTACCTCTCAAGAGGTTGGCTGCCCCATATGGGAGTGCACCACCTCTCAAGAGGGGCGCACCTCTTCCTTGGCACATGCCTAAAATCAAACAAATATATGCCCACTTTATTTCTTTGACCTTTGACCCTCATCCTCTTGCTGCCACATAGCCTTTAGAGGCTTTATTTTGTCTCCAACATGTCAAAACATGTTTCCTTGATTTTTGCTTATGCTGATTTTTTTGATTTTATTTTGACTTTTTGGGGTTTTGTGAGCAAAAAAGACTTTTAAGTGATTAAAATCACTATTTTTGCTCAACCAAGTGGGTACTTAGGTAATATGGATGCTCTAGGTCAACAAATGAGCATCCCCATGACATATTTAATCCCCTAGTACCACTTTTTTAACACATCTTTATTTTTTAATTAAAAATTGCCGAATTCTGGCAATTTTTTAATTAACTAAAAAAATTAAAAAATCCTAAGGGGGACTTAGTACATTTCCATAAGACTCTAGGAGAATGTTTAGCATGGTAATATACATTAGACATTTGGCTTAGATCCATGCTCAAGGCTAACCATGGGCGTATACTCCAGCTCTGGAGGGATTGAGTGAAAAAACTCATAAATTATAAATTGCCTGAAAACGGCAAAATATAATTAGTAAGTAAAAGAAACACTCTAGAGTATAACTCACGCTTAGGACTTAAGGTGGCTAAGACCTTTTACAAGTTCATCATGCAACATCTCTTATTACAATTTTTTATGGAATTGTAAAAGGAAAAGGGTGGTCTTTATGACTGGCTGAACTTCTGAACTCTGAATTTTGAACAACAAATGTTCAAACTTTGGCGGCTCGCTGGAAGTCCATCCTAGTGCAACTTTGATGGATAACAGTGTTTAAATAATGGAGTGGCACAAAGAGATAGTCACGGAGAGATTGACACAAAGATGCACTCTAGGACTGACCAGAATTGCATAGAAATTCGAAGAATTCTACCCATACAGGTCAACAAAGCTAGGTAGTCTCGTTAGTTGAAAAATATTCAATGCAAGGTGAAAATACCATAAAGATATTATGGCAAACCCAAAGTCTGCAAGCAATGTTGGCAGCACAGCAAGGAAGGAAAACAAATGAATGCCCTTAGTTAGGCTGCGGTTGGTAAGGCAGCACCAAATATGGGACGCCCACACCTCTTTGATCTAGGCCTTTATCATGGCCGGAAAACTACCCAAGCAGTATGTGCTTCTTATAGGATCATAGATATCATCATACTTATATACAGAAATATGAACAGGAATATCATAAGAGGAATTGGCATTACCTCGTGGTAGACCACCAGAAGAAATTTGGAGGAATCATCATGATTGCAGTTACCAGTAGCAGAACTATCGTGAATTACCACAGCTGTCCATGGATCAAATGGCCCATCTTCTTTACCTGAAGAAGGTGGAAATGGCTCTCAGCCACCTTGTGGTGGGCGGCATGGGCTAGTGAGGGCCGCCACTAATCAGCTAGAATGGCAGGATGGGGAGTAGTTGTGATAAGGACAAAAGCAGATTGCATACACAAGCTCATCAAATCCTAGCTCTCAGCGATTTTCATTGCCATTTTACTCTTTGGCTTCATTTAAAATCAGAGTAGATGTAAGATTACATGCAGAGATTGGCGTGGCAGGTACCGTTTTCTCATTAACTTAATGATCATCACAATAACGAGAGGACTGATCCTTGATTCTAAACTTTCACATTTATTCTATTTCATTTATTGTCATCAAGAATATGATGGTATCTTTAAATTCCATTTCTTTATTATCATTGTTCTACCTTTCGTTTTTATGAAGAATTAAATGGTATCTCTAAATGATATTTCTTTACTTGCCTTTTATCTGAGTGACTGGTGCTGTTTTTCCATAATGTTTATCATTTCCATGCAGCAAGTTCTCTACAATTTTATACAATTCTGTGTAACTGATGGTTTAATTGCTTTCTTTTGAAGATACATATGGATACACTTTCTGGACCAAAGGATGCAATTCCTGCTTGGATTAAGTTTGCTGTCCAAGCTCCGGGTGAGATTCCATACAATGGAATATATTATGATCCCCCTCCTAAGGTATGCTTTTTGTTGACCCAATAAATATTTTTTTTGGAATTCTGGCACATAGAATATAGTTATAAGAATAGCTTCATCAATAGGGAAAGAATATTGGCTAGTATCTTGGTAGCTCATTATGGATTGAGAGCCCCACATGATTTTGCATTGGAGATGCATTGCTACCATTGTGTAATAGTAAATTTCTTAACATCCATACTATTTGCAGGATAAACATGAATTTAAGTATCCTCGACCAAAGCAGCCCAAGTCATTGCGAATATATGAAGCACATGTTGGCATGAGCAGCACGGTTAGTGTCAGATCCTTTCATTTTGATCCTTGTAAGCTTGACATTGTGAGGGGTAGTTTATAATTTCCTTATATAATTACTTGTAAGAAACTGCTGATAGGCATACATGCACAGCTCTTACTTGTAAGGTACCGTTGATGGTGAATTTAGATGTAAAAGCTAAAGCATCCATGTGCAGCTCTTTCATTCTGTAAGATGGATTCCTATAACTTGCATGCGCCTCTTTTTACAGTTACTGCTCATGATTGTTCAACTGATGCAGCTGGAATGCATGTTAATAAATTCTTTGGTTCTGATAGGCTTTTGAGAATCATAGAATAAACAGGGGAAATAATATTGCATTCTTAAAATATATGAATGGTAATAGAAACCCATGTTAATATGTCATGTGTGTCTATATGTATGCTTCTTCAACTAATGTGGTTAGTTTTGAATCTTGATGATCTTTTTCCTTTTGGGTAGAAAAGGGAATCTAATTAAATAGGCCTGAAATTGATGGCTATACAATATTAGAATCGAGAGCTTAATATGTCTCATCCTATAAGAATTTACAAAACTTGAATTGCTTGCATCATATGCCCATTCATCCACAATATTGTTTGACATGATATCTCTGACTACCACAAAGAAGGGGCCAAAATTAGTTGTCTTTTCCTCTACCATGTTATGACTATTCTGGTATAACTGGTTTGCATAATTCCACTCAACTTATAGTATCTATAACTGGAAAAGTTAAAACTCACAACTTTGGCTGGCCACCACAGATATCTTCCATGCTGTCTCGGATTTGAACCAACCAAAGTTCACTGCAATCAGAAACACCATTGTAGAAGGGTGTCAGTTGGGTAACCTTGTTCCCCATTCAATCCAACTTTTCCAACTTTTTCAATTCCTCCATAATCCTCTATTCCCCAACTTAAACTAGACCATGTCCCAACTAGGTGTTGCTCTCACAGACTAAATAAAGCTATTATTAAAAATATATTCAATTCCAAGAATTGATGAACTTCTTGACGATTTAGATGGAGCATCCTGCTACTTTTTAGAAATAGATAAGAAACTCTAGGATCGATTAATGACTCCACTCAACATGCATAAGATTAAATGAATATACAAATAATATTTAATGTTTTTAACATGATAATTTCAATGTGATACAGGACCCCTTTATATAGAATAATAGGGTAAAAGATGTGATCTCTTGGGTCACACACTAATAATATATTAATCATTTTTATAACATAAATAATCACTAAGGGCCACAATGTCAAGACTAAATATTAACACTCTCATCCCCCTTAAGCTTGACCTGGGGGTAAGGGAGGGACATTACAATTATCCCCTGTTAATGACAACTTCTTTCATCCCAAGCTGAGTATGAAATTTGAGAAATTTGTCCTCTATCAAGGATATGGTGAATATGTCTGCAATCTAGTCCTCGGTTGGACAATACTCCAGATGAATGATCTAATCTTGGATCAATTGTCGAATATAATATAGACTGTTACTGTTTAGATCCACATTAAAGGTGTCAAAGTCCTAATTGACAAGGCTATGACCTAAAGGCAACTTGGAGGGGTCACCCACTGTCACCTCAACGACCCACTCCCACACTTTAGGTTGGTCTAATTGCCAACACAAGGGAGGAATCTTTACTAAGTCTTAAGTGAAAAAGATGAGACAAAGGGATTGTCAAGTATTTAGTGTAATTCTGGTTTTATGATTAATTACCGCCATAAATTCCATTTTTAAGATACATTCAAATAAGCCTCTAAAAAGGTGTTATAACAATAGGGTTTTAGGCTTACTAGGAAGTATGAAAAGTATGGATAGGCTGGTGATTTAATTCGGACTTTAGGACAGCCCTGTTACTCCACAAACTGTAGGTGGGGCAAAGCCCGACCCAATCCACAAGATGGCGAGAACTACGAGAGAGTCTACCCACTGTCACCTTAGATAAACCCTCCCCTCGCTTTAGTGAAGGAGAAATCCTACACAAGGGGAGGATCCCGGGTGACCCTAGGGGGAATTGAGATGAAAAATGGAGTTATGGAAGGTGATGCCCCTATAGGTCAAACTACAAAGTGGAAGATGGCTTGGGAACAAGTCTTGGTGATGCTTAATGGCTGCCAAATGCTTGAATACCTGCAGAAGATAGTTATACCTTCCCGAGACAAGAGAAGAACGAGTATACAAGCACAATATTCCAATAGACAAGCAAGTGAAGCTTGCTGTCCTAAATTACAGCAGTAAACAAATGTATATATCAGCAATAAAATCAATTAATTACAGTAGAAATAACCATCAAAATTGTCAAATCATTATTGGAGAATGAAGCACTAAACCACTAGATAACTTTCCAATACTGAAGCACAAATCTTGACGGTGAAAGAGGGCTGTTTGATAGTGTTTTCAGAGAATTATTGTAACAGCCAAGTGGCTGTAGCAAAGATTTGCTACAGAAGCAAGTTTCAACCACAAAAATTAGCAAGTAATCCAACAAAAAGTTAACCAATAAGCAATAGAATGATAATAGTGGCTTACAAGCAAATTTCCATGGCTGAAATGCAAGTAAAAGTAAGAAATAGAGAATGTTTTGCTGCAGCCCTAATGGCTGTAGCTTTTGATGGATTACAACTCAAGAACTACTAGGCTAATCAGGACGCCCTAGTGGCTTTAACAAGCTTAAGACACCAAGAAAAGTTTCCAACTTGAACAAGATCAATATCTCTCAAAATCACGTTTACCAATGCAAGTAATTTATTTCTCCAATGCAATAAATGATTAGTGCCTTGCCAAATGGGTTATGGAGTCTTCTTGTATTAGGTTAGGCCTACTACTTCTCAAGGGGTGTAAGCCCTTTTACTCCCTTGAGCAAGTAACCCTAACAAGGTAAAGTCTAGGAGGGTGTAAGCCATTTTACTCCTAGCAACCTAAATTGGTGGAGGGTATAAGCCCTTTTAATCCTCCAAGGATCTAGCCAATAACAACCATGCAACAAGAAAGAAGAGCTAACAAAATGCAGATTTCCCTTACCAATTCCAAGAGCATACAAAACCCTAGTTACCAAGAATTTTCATCACCATAGCACGAGAAAGAGCCTCCAAGAGATAGCGCACCACTTTATTCCACAAGACAAATGATAACCGTAGCATAAGAGAGAGAGTGATATTGCCCAAGAGTGGCGCAAATTTCAGCCAAGTAGCTCTTCTCATGTGAGAGAGTTATGTCAAAATGAAATGTTATTGATCCTTATTTATACAAAACTCCTAAAGAGTGTTTGGCCACATGAATTAGGGTAAACCACAAAATAAGGAGGCCAACCTCCTTTACTTTGCCCCTCTACAACATAAAATTTAGTTTGCACATAAAATAAACCATAAAACATGACATCATCTCTTCAAGGAGTGACATTTTGGCACTTTGGTTAAGTCGTTGAGCTTGAGGATGAAAACGTTGGGCCTCCAAAGGCCTTCCCTTCATGTGTGGGGTCTTTCATGGAGTCTTCGTTTGCCTCCAAAGGCAAAGTTCATCTTCCATCTTTCCCCAAGGTGTGGGTCATGGCATCCAACCTGTGGGCTCTGACTTCTTGCCCCCATGAAGGCCCACGCTGGGCTTGTTCCTCCAAATTGTCCACTGGTCAAGGTCCTGCAAAGCCAGACAACTATGCCCTCCAAAGATCTCAAGTCAAAGCATCATGGCAAGTAAAATCACATTTGATATAAGAGCCATTCAAGCATGTACATCAAAAACTACCTCATCAAATTAAACAGGTGCTCAAAGACCCTATGCAATTTTCCAAGTTTAGGTATGGGAGGGTTGACAAAGTAATCTATTGGGTGAATCATTCCTTAAGTCAAGAAGTGTTCCCTAGGTGGAAACCTTTCTAAGTCATGTGGAGAAGATGAAGTGGATGGGGGGTTAAGACTTTTGGGCATGGGGTTCATGACATACAAAGGTTCGTATTGTCTCATTTATGGGTGCCTTTGTAGAGGGTGTGCAACACCTTTGTTTTCAATGCATTCTTTTTCCAAGCCCATTTATTGTGATTGTTTTTTTAAATGTTTCCAGGTTGAAGCCAAGGTGGGGCTTCTACCTAAGCATGAAAAACATTGCCCACCTTGACCCTACCCTGGTCACATTATGCTTCAGCCTTCCTCAAGTTGAAGACAATGTGTGGGACTTCTACCTAAGCATGAAAAACATTTCCTACACTCGCTCTACCTTGGTTGGCATTTTTATATTGTTTATTTTCATGGGTCCAATTAGTTTCTTATGAGAGACATTTCATTGTCCTCAGGATCTCTGGGCGAGCATCTAGAAGGTTTATGATTGGATTTTATCTTTTGCCAGCGACAAACCTCTGGGCCCTCAACCCCTTCTTTCCATGAAATGAGGTACAATCCCTTCTTGGGTCAATACACCTGAAAATCCCAAAAGATAAGGAGACGAATAAGGGGTGAAGTGATGAAAAATGGTAAGTATGATTGAGAATGGCACGATGACTTGTCAAGGAGACCTCCCAGTAGCAAACCCATCCCTAAGGGTGACCACTTATTAGGGTGCAATGTCAAGCACCAAGGTGAAATAGGGAAAAGAGCATAACTTCCAAGCAAACATTCTATAATCAAAAGCAACTTTAAATGCAACATACTCAAATGCCCGAAATATTAAAGTGATACTTACCACAATACTTGACTTGTACCTCATGGAGCAAGACCCATCGTCTTTCGGAAGCAAGCTGATGCGGTTGATGCCATCATCACGATTGCAAGATGTGGTGGTGAAGCGGGTCTCTGTTTGTGCATGTGGACGCTGTTGGTCATCTGTCTTTTGGTACTCCATGTCTGCAACTTGAGGGCCTCAAGACATCATCTCCTTAGTTATCCCTAGAAATTGGGGATAACAAGCCCGAAGAGAGGTTCTTTGGCTCTAAAAATGAGATCTAAGTACAATGAATTTTATATGCAAATTTTAGATATCAAAGGTGCCAACAAATCTGAGTGATATTTGGCCACTATTATGGAATGAAATCTAAGTTCAGATTTACAATATATATGCTTCAGATTTCAAACCAGCAAAAAACGATTTTAGAGTTTATGATTTAAAGAAGGTTGGAAAGCAAGACCAGTGCATAGAACTTGATTTGGGTGAATGGAGTCTATAAGAGGATATATGGATGGATTTTTATTATCAAATAAGGACAATCTGAAAATAAAATAACAAGTTTCCAGCACTCTTATGAGGCTGTCCTAGAATGCAGAAAATGATTTTTTGATAATCTGAATTAAGGAATATAATTCAATACAACAAGAGGACATGCCAACTACAAAGAGAAGTAAATTCCATTCATATCACATCAAGAAGTATGTCTTTTCTTTAGTACTTTCCAGCAGGTAGTGTGAACATTTGGATGGAAATGATTCACATATAAATTCAACCAAGCAAAGAACAAATTTACCTGGTTACAGTTCCTCTTTTGTGCTTGATGAAACCACAATAGCAACATTCAACTTCAGCAATGTAACTCCAAATGCATAAAACTCAAGCTCCAAAACACCTTTAAAATTATAGTCTCAAGTGTCTCTACAAACTTTCAACAACCATTACAATAGGAGGAGCTCATCTTATATAGATGAAGAGATCAAAACCTCCTCCAATAAAATAATAATATCCATGCTAAAACCCTAGCTAACTCCATGAACAAGAAAAAAATAACAAACTTTCAACAACCATTACAATAGGAGGAGCTCATCTTATATAGATGAAGAGCTCAAAACCTCCTCTAGTAAAATAATAATATCCATGTTAAAACCCTAGCTAACTCCATGAACAAGTCAAAGAAATAATAAAATATGAGGCCATGCCACATGTACAAATCTCCATCTAGATAAGTCCAAGAAGTGGGATGACTTCACCATGCATGTGAGGAAGAGCTCCAACATTCCCCCTTGTTCGTTTCCAAGGAAGTGGATCCATGAGAAAATGTGCAAAATCCATTTTCAAGTGGCATGTGTGGGCCTTCAAAGCATGATTGAGTGTGGAAATAGTCTCCATGAAGTAATCGACCCCCAAAAATGAGAGAGTGACAAGTGTACATCGATGCCCAAAATAGCTTCCAACAGCGAGTTGACCCCATAAGTGGATGAATAGCATGGTCTCTAAGTCAAATAACTTACCAAATATATTCCAACGGCTAGTCCAAGGGAGAGAGTCAAAATAACATGTGTACACATGCCCAAATCTATTATGAATTAAGCCATGTGTCAAGGAGAGGGGACGACCTTGCCCTCAAGCAATAAAATAATTTTAAAATACATACAAGTGCCTCGACATGTGTGGAAGAGGGTAGCCTCCCAACTAAACATCTGCTCAACCACTTAATAAACCATAATACTAGTGAAAAATCACATCAAGAGCTAGGCGCTAGTGTAAGAGGCCTCCATCCAATAATATCATGTGAAATCAATAATTAAATCAGTTGAATCACCATAAACATGTGTGCAAGGAGATCACCCACTAAAACACATAGTACCTGTTGCCTACCGATTTAACGGTCTTGTCAAGGTCCTCTTGAGGCGCTAAGGTGGTACCACACAGGATAAGTGCCCACTGTCACCTCGACACAAATACCCACTCTTTAAGCCAACTCCTACTAAAGGCGATGGGAGGCTTCCCTAATCTGAACATACACAACTTCATCCAAGATGAAAGGGCATCTTCTTTTGGTGAGATTTATGCAATTCTTGTGCTCACTCTTGGAAGGAGTGGAGGCCTCTGGATCAGGAGTACGGTCTTCTTACCATTGATCATCTCTTGATTATGGACTTGCATGCCCTCATTTTGGAGTTCGATTTGTGTAAGATGAACATTGGCATGCCTGGGTCATTTTAGAGGTGCTAGGGGTGGAGTTTTGGTTGTCTGTTTTTGTAGTATGATTCCCACCATTTGTACTCAAATCTTTATCTGAGAAATTTTCTTTCTTTGGTTCTTAATACTCGATAGGTATTTAAGGACCAAAAGGAATGTTTGGTGCATGTAATGTCCCCATTTTGGAACATTATAACATTACAGAGTGTTATGCCTACCAGAGTGGCTAGATAGGGGTAACAGAGAGTTCGGGAGATATTGAGGGGTTTTATTGGGCCTGACTTGCATCGTTCGTTATCAGGATCCATTACGCACAGCTTGGCTTTGGTTGCATTGCATTCTGACGATTTCTGTAATTTTGAGTTATTATGGGTCATATCTTAATTAAATTCACTAAGAATGTCATAATGGGCATATTACTTGGAGAAACCTCTTAGTGTAATAGCTCATCGGAATCAGGAGGAAGAGCAGTACATGATAAGATGATGAGAAGTGACTTTCAGTGGCCATAAGGATGGATAAATCATTTTTTAGAGGTAAAATGGTTAATTAATTAATTAATTAAGTGATTTAATCAAGGAATAATAAAATAAATTAAGTCACTTGGAGGGAAAATGTCAACAATGAATTAGGGTTTCGGGAAGCTATAAAGGAAGGGTAAAGCAAATTAATTCATAATTATGTTATGATTTAATTTTGAGATATTTGCAGAGGAGGAGGAAATCGACCCCCTTGTTGTTTTATGGATTTCTGGAGAGAACCACCACCATTGATCGGTTTCGGTGTTGAGAGACACACCCTAGCCTATCGATGATACCATCCAGGTATTTCACCGTGCATTACAGGTATCCAGTTCAGTGATTGCGCAACTTAGCCAGTGAGGGCACAAGGGTTAGGGAGAGGGTTTGTGTGGCTGCTTGAGACAATTAAGCATTTGGACGATTCCTTCCGACCCATTAGAGAACTAGCCAAGGCGCACCTATTGAGCCACTTGTCGTTAGTTTTCGACGGTGGAATCTCCCGAAAAGAAGAAAACATTCATTTAGGGCACAACTCTTGAGGAAGCACATTTGGGGTTCCAGGGGACATTCCAGAGCAGATGTGAGGAAACCCTTCCTACCCATTACAGAGGAAGCTAGGACAATTGTTTTGAGCTATACATTGTCAGATTCTGCTGGTGGAATCACTAGGGCGCACTCCCACAACCCAGGAGGTGCACAAACCCCCAGGGGGTGACATCCAGAGCTTCAGAGGTTGGATCTTCAGTCCGACAGTCTTCAGGATCATCCTAGAGGACATGGCGCATCTTTTGAGACAATTTCCAGCTCATTCCAACGGGTATCACCATCAGGGCGAGTTTTCTGGATTTTGCAGCAGTTACCGTGAGCTGCCAGACTGCTTTTTGCCGATATATCCGTGTATGCGCAGACCAACATTCATTCTTCTGATCATGGGTATTTCTTATCAATTGATTTGTATTCTAGTGACGATCCATGAGATCTAACTGACAATTATTATATCTGCTTCCAGTTATTATTGTATTTCTTGCTTTTTTCGCATTATATATATATCAGTGAGCTGTGTTGTCCTTATTTCGCATGCATTGTCTTATACTGCTAAAACACATAATAAATTGGAACACACATGCGAAAATCACCAAGCATGTTCACACAGTAACTCAAATGTATTCAAAAACCCCCAGAGTATTAGATTTAGTGGGAAAAAACCGTAGTTTAGCAGTAGGTATCCAGATCAGCTGGATCAGGGATATTTCAGTGGTATCAGAGCTAGTTTTCCTGCCAGCCTATGGGGAAAATCAATGAGGAGTTATGTCAGATTATGTCCACTAAAATTCAACAGTGATAACTTGCACTTATACCTCTAGATGCAGTAGTAGGGAGGAAAGTTCAGATTAGATATGGAGGACAGCGTGAGGGATATTCGTAAGATGCTTGCGCAGGGGCGGCAGGCTATGGCAAGCCTTCAAAACTATACAGGGATCAATGGAGCTAATGAGGAGTTTATAGATTACTTGAGGGAGTATCAGGAGCTTGGTCCGACATTTCATACAGACATGTCATTCAAGGATTTTTGCACCATCAAACATCCTGAGTGGTATGAACCCCAACTATCAGGGGACAAGAAGGGGAAGGTGCACATTGTTGAGGTACACTATGACAGTGAGGATGAGGAGGTGCATGAGAATGCAACCACAAATGCCTATTTAGAGTAGTCAGATGAGGCTAGTGACTCTTGTGCATTTGAGGGACAGTTGGATGGACAAGAAGATAGCGCACGTTCTTCATCTTCCCTACCAGGCAGTGTTGAGACTTCAACGCTTCAGCATAGTGATGACACTTGTGAGGAGTCATATGTGTTGGCACTTGGACCTGATGAGATTAGGTGGTTGGTTGACCAACCCTTGGGTATAGACATGGCTTCTAGGAAGTCATGTATGGAGGATGATGAGCTTTCTATGATGACAATGACACATTTTTCATCTTCTCAGATACCAATGATAGCCACGACACATGAGGATATCAATGGCATTTCTGATCTGGTGGAGGAGCCTTGCGTGAGGATTGTACTCCAGGGACATATAGATATGCATATCTAGGAGGAGAGGCATGACTTGGAGCTAGTAGACGAGACACATATCTATCAGTATGAGGAGCGTGAGCCACCTAAATTGGAGATTTCGTTGTTAGATCAGGTCGTGGAGACTGATAGTTTGATGGGATACTCACTTCCAGGACCGTTCTACAATGATGAGGATGCACTCCTTAGTGGTTGGGATGAACATATCTCATGCCTAGACACATCTGTATGGGATCCAGGTGTAGATGATATTAGCAGAGTGAGTGCACAGGAGGATACAACTGCTCATACAGGATACAGTGCGATTCAGATGGGGGTAGCAGTTGGTGAAGGTGTGCAGTGGCATACTGGAGGACTCGGTAGCACAGTGGATAGTGGGCGGTTCAATGCCTTATTTTTTGAGGAGTGTGTTGTTGGGGATTCCATTGTTGACACTAGCAGTGAGGGGCATGAGGTAGAACCTCAACGGGACTGTGATCAGGAGTCACGACACTAGACGGGACAGTTGAGAGTTAGTGAGGACATGATCATGGCAACCACTAGATGCATGGATGATACACACGCATTGGTGGCAGATTGTTTTTGGAGGGCATCGATGGCACATGATAGTTCAGATGGGGGGTTTTCCATGGATGACTTTCATACTCTCAGTTAACGAGTAACTATGATGAGGGCCGACTACCAACAATTGTTGATGGACAGAGATTACCTATTGGAGGTTGGCGAGATGTATCGCAGGGCCCTGAGGGAGTAGGAGTTGGAGGTGGACCAACTCTCTCATGAGTTGGTGAGCACACGAGGATTCTTGGAAGGCACACAGACAACCCTTCAAGAATCAGAGTCCAGATTAGATGAGCTCCTTGAGGAGACTGGTCAGAGATACACTATATCTATCTCGACAGAGAGTCAGATATGTTCCTCAGTTACATTGTTGGAGGATGTCCGGGTGTCACAGGGGCCACCGTTCATGGGTAGTTCTGAGACAATTGGTCATACACATACACATGAGGATTCTAGAGCCAAGGGCAGTTACGAGGACACTTTCATTTGTGTTCCAGGATTGGTTGATATCCACACAGAGGTTGACCCAACAGTACACCTTGGACATATGATGATGAGAGAGATGTACCGTGGGATTCAGGGGGACGTATTGGATTGTAGGGAGGAGACACACTTAGTGGAGCAAGGAGATTCCTCTCCCTTGCAGCAACACATAGTTCTGGGAGATCACCTTCACAGTAGCAACAACTATCTAAGTGATGATGGAGGGAGAGTGATTGACCAACAATTTGTGGAGTTATCTACTATTGTACCCGATAGTTGGAGTTTAAACGATTATTCACCATGGGTGCTAGTGGATGAGCTTTTGGTCCAATCCCGGGGATTGACCAAAGCATATGATACTTTCCATTCCTACAGTCGGTTACAGATGTTTCTGTTAGCTTTTCCCGATGCTTTCATCATTGACAACAACATAGGGGGAGATAAAGAGTGGCAGGGGACATGGAGAGTTGGTAGGCCGAGACCACCTGACAGGAGTGTCTTTATTGCATACAACAGGATAGGGGTGGATCATCAGACACAGACAATTGAGACCTTGGGCGTGATGGTGAACATCTTAGGTGATGGGATAACAAATATCTCAGAGGGTGAAACAGATTCAGATTCTCATTGGGATGAGGATGGAGGGCTTACGACAATTATCAGTACGACACACAAGCAGTTAGTGGGGATTGGAAATGATGAACTTCCAATGTTGCCATGGGATTCGAGAGTCCATTTGGTTAGTGGGTTGTTTCATCTTCTGATGGCCCAGGTTGTTCCAGAGAGCAACATACTTCACTCTTGGATGGTTTTGAGAGGGCTTGCAAGGACTTGTTCTATGTGGCGAGACATGTTCTCCCTATTGATACTCATGATCGAGTATGGATGTGGTTGGGCAGATGTTTATTCCATAGAGATACCTTTACAGGTTCAACTTCTTGATAGCATGCCCAGTTTTCACAGGTTTATCAGCATGAGGATCCAGGAGAGGGGGATCCAGTATGTATACTTTGAGCAGATAGTCATGATCAGAGTAGTGCAGCGTCTGCATGGTGGTCCCTGTCAAAGGCTAGCATGGGACCCTGTGATTACGGGGTTGGGCATTTCATTGAATGATGGAGACGAGTGGATCTTTACAGGGGGAAGTCACTTTGACTTTCTAGTGAGCTTCAGTATTGGGGGGAGCACGTCACTTGTTGGTGATTCGTTGAGGTTTTGTAGTACCTCACTATGGCAGTAGTATGTCCAGTTGGTGGAGGTTGTGTTGGGGTTGGTACGGTCTTGGAGGGCAGACTCATTTCGGGTTGAGACCGGGTGTTATTTGCAGGAGACTCATGGTATTGATATGTTACATGACTATATTTCACGAGGCATTGCAGTTCACATTCTGATATGGGATCCAGGGATTGGAGTGCTTGGT
>ML809504.1:53834-72827 GCA_009831015.1 Picea engelmannii | reverse complement strand
CATAGGTTTTCCATTTCTTTCATTACAGATCTACAGTTAGATTGAGAATGGAGATAAGAGATCCAACTCCAGAAGTCAAATTCCAACATGAGTTCTAGAGGAGACATCAAAGGTATAATGGGTCACTCTTCCCGAGGAGGCATAGCAAAACTAAACGCTTAGAACTGATTTGAGATCAAGGGAAGGTGCTTCATTTGATCCATCCAACACAATTTTTTTATCCTTCTAGCCATCAAGACATCACATTCAATCACTGGAGTTGTAATGTGTTTGGAAAACAAAGGAGAGATCACAAATTCTCAGATTTATTCATCTAGAGGGCTAGCAAGCTAGATTCCTTCTGACCCATTGGAGAGGGAGGCAGGCCACTCCATTCGAGATAGGTTCCATCATATTACAAAGGTGGAATATTCTTGGGTGACTCTTTCAGTGTTAGCCAACATGAGGGCATTCCGAGCAGTTGGGCATATTACTTACGACAATGATAGAGAGATCCGGGAGCCTAGCATCAACAGATCCATCTAGGCAAAGTCTTCTAGGGAAGAAGACGACTTCATTGGGATAGATATCATCAGATTCAGAGGATTCTTTCTCATGCATGCATTAAATTCATCTTCTGGAAGAATATCCAACGCTACATGCAACAGTAAACCCACACATGTCACAGATTGGTCTTGCATGCCAATGATCTAGTAACACATGTTAGTTCTAGGTATTGTTCCATTCTTTTACTAGTATTCCAGTATAGATATAGTCATTTGAAGGTTTAAATGAAGATTGATTTGGTTATTTTTGCATGCATGCAGTATGTGTGTGAAGTTTTGTACATGCATGTCATTATTGTAATTGTTTGACTATTCAATATATCTCAAACAAGTTGTTCCACCTGAAACCACATGCAAAATCACCACACATGTTAAATTCAAGTTATCAAACACAATCATAAACCTAAATAACCCATTCATCCACCCAAAGAGTATCATATCTGTGACATACAGGGTCAGTAGAGAGTTAATATCCATATCTGTGGATTTGGGATATTACAAGTGGTATCAGAGCTTTAGTCCTACCAGCCTGTGACTAAATTTTCCATGAGTTTAGTAGAGAACCCAGGGGCCGTGAGCATATAGGTGATGCATTTGTCACTTACAACAGTCATAGAGAGAGGAGAGGACAAATATTACATTATCCCTCGTTTCCTCATAGTTCATAGGACGAGGAAGAAGCACACCGGGAAGCATAAAGAAGAGCAGAGCATGAGGCAAAACTTGAGGTAGAGAGGAATATGGGGGATAGATATGAAAGCCCAGAAGGTAGTGGAAAATCACCCATGGACCCAAAAGTGGCCTTCATGCAGTTTATTAACAATTTGGTGATCAGTCAACAAGCCCTGACTCAGTCTTTGGAAGAGATGGTAGATATATTAGCTAGAGGGAACATTCCAAGAGAAAATTTCCTCCATGCAATGTGACAGGGGAACTCATGGGCAGGTAGTATATGCCATTCACCTACTAGCACCTACACATCATCGAGTAGCATTCCCAGGCCAATATTCCCTAGATTTCAGAGGGAACTTCCAACAACAACACAATAGCCAATAACACAGAGACCGACCACACATGAAGATGATATTGTTGATCATAGGAGAGGGTATGTATCCCTAGGGATAGAGTTCCATAATGACATGACTTTAGTAGACTATTGTGGACTTAGAATCAAGAACCTTCCTAGAGATCCTCATAGGGGAGGACAATAACAACAATAGGGACATAACATGGAGTTCATTAAGAAAGTAGGGAAACTCACTATACCCTCTTTCAATGGATCATATAGATGTACTTCCAAAGCTTGGGTATAGAAACTAGACACGTACTACAAGATCAACCATATGACATAAATTGAAGCCATCAGTTTCACTAGTTTGCATTTGGAGGGAGAGGCCCATGAGTGGTGGAACCATGGACTGGTGACGTTGGGTCACAATCACGTCACCTCATATGGGGAGTTCACAGAGAGACTTATGGATAGATTTGACAAGAGGGATCCAGAGATCCACTTCAGGGACTTATCCTAGTTGAGACAAATTGCTACAACTGATGCATTTATCAAAGAGTTTCATAGAATATCCATGAAAATGATAGACATTTCAGAGCCTAGAATGATCATGCTTTTCATAGAGGGTCTCACAAAACCCTTAAGAGGAAGGGTGAAGAGCTAGATACTTCACACACTATAGGATTCCATCCTACACACTAGATACACTAGATATCTAGAAGACTCAGTGTTGAAAACCAAAATTTTTTCCAAACCCTTCATGCCACATAAGGATTGGGATAGGAAACCATTCCAGAGAGAGTGGGAGGGTGAGGATAAGTTGGATGATGATACAAGGCATGATCTTATAAGGAAGAAGCTATGATTCAACTGTAGAGAGCCATGGGTCCCCGACCATAGGTGCATGGGAAAGGGACAAATCCACTACATTGAGGTTGCAACAGACAATGATGAGGATGAATAGGGTAGTCTGACACATGACAGTGAGTCCACTAGCTCAGAGGAGGAGCCATTTCATGAGGAGGAGAAGCCTCTAAGGAGACCACCGACACTGGTAGGGGCACAACCACTGGTAGAGCCACAACCTCACGAGAAGGATAAGAGAAGATCACTAGTGAAGGGAGGAGTCATATAAACCCTTTCTGGATTCCCTAGGTATGACACGCTCAATATCAGAGGGGCTATTAAGGGACAATGCACCATTTCCTTGATAGATGGTGGGGAAACCCACAATTTCATTGATGTTGCACTAGTAGCTAGGAGAGAACTAAAATACACCAAGTTTGAGGGTTTTGATGTTGCAGTATCTGATGGTCACATGATAGAGTGTTTGGATCGAGTTCCAGACTTAGAGGTACATCTAGGAAACCACACAATGAAGGTAAATTCTATGTGGTTGACATTTCTGAAACATATGTGGTATTGGGAGTCCAATGGTTGATTACCTTGGGCAATATTTCTACCATTTTTTTTTTTTTTACCATGGGGAAATCGATAACACGTCGAGATTACCTAGGCATGGCCAAGGTTCAAATCCGTCGACTACCACTATAAACCCAAGAGTATATCCAACAGCCTGCAAGCTAGATATACCAAGAACTTGTGACTCAACAGGGGTCGAGATGTCCCGACCTCCACCGGGGGGTGGAAAGGTCTATCCCAGGGGTCACCTACCCTTTGTGACTTATCACAACGTGCCAAAGTCTCGATGGGGTTCAATCCCTGTTGGGCTAGGTGAAAATCATCGTCCCCCACCAATAGGCCCCACGTCACTAACTAATATTTCTACCAATTACCAAACACTTGAGATGGTTTTCAAAGACACTAAGGGGAAGAAGATTATATTGAGGGATATGTGAACTGGGGCACCCGGGATAGTGTCAAAAAATAGGATGGAGAGGATCTTCATACACGGGGGAGTAACATATGCAACAAAGTGTGTTATCTCCACGCGGAGGGATTCAAGCAGTTTCCAGTAGTATCATGCATAAATCGGGGATTTGTTGAGCAACATGAGTAGGTTTTTGGTCCGATTCCACTAGGGATACTCCCAGACAGAGGGTTTGAGCACACCATCGAGATGGATATCTCTACTAATTGGAAATCACACTTGTTAGTAGAGTATTACAAGAATAAGTTCACATGTGAGTTATTGGACAGACATGTACAAAACGATACGTACAAAGTCATAGATGAGGTCATCTTCTATAAAGACCAAGTATACCTTGTGCCCATATCTAGTCTCAAAAATAAGATCTTGGCAGTAGTAAATGAATCACCTTTAGTAGGCCATCAAGACTTCTTCAATACGTACAGGCAGGTCATGGAGATATTCTATTGGAAGGGTCTCAAGAAGGATGTGATGAGACATATCAACGAGTGTGTGACTTGTCGGTAGAACAAGTCGGAGCAGACACTCTCAACAGGGTTGCTTCATCCACTCCCTATTCTAGAGCATAAATGGGAAAGTATATCCATGGAATTCATTACAGGCCTACCTAAGGCTCAGGGTAAGGACTACATATTTGTGGTGGTCGATAGATTGACCAAATTTACACACTTTTTAACTAATCCTACATACTATAGTGCAGTGCAGGTGGCATAGTTTTTCTTCAAGGAGATCTTCGGACTTCATGGGTTGCCACAAAGTATAGTCAGTGATAGAGATAGTTGGTTCATAAACACATTTTGGCAGGAGTTATTCAAATTGGTTGGTACAGAGTTGACACCCAACACCAGTTACAACCCCTAAATTGATGGGCAGACTGAGATATTCAACAAGTGGATAGAGGGATAATTGAGGAACTATGTGAGAGGAAAACAAAAAGTGTGGGTAAGGTGGTTACATCTTGGAGAGCATTGTTACAACACTACCTTCTACTTGTCCATAGGTATGACCCCATTCAAAGCATTATATGGATATGATGCTCCCACTTTTATTGATTTGGTTTTTGGAGTTAGAAAGGATCCCAAGGCCAAACATTGGATAGCATAGAGTCAAGATATTCTCAAGGTATTAAGGGATAATACACAAGTGGAGCAGAATCGATAGAAGGTGAATGCATACAAACATAGGATAAAGCATATGTTTGAGGTTGGGGATCTAGTATTCCTAAGGGTACAACCATACAAACAATCATATTTGAAGAAGAGAAGGGTACACAAGATTACACCTAGATTCTATGGACCATACAGGGTCATACATAGGGTAGGTGAAGTTTCCTACGAGTTAGAACTACCATAGGGGATCCAGATTCACAACATGTTCCATATTTCTTGTCTCAATAAAGTGGTGGGACAGTTCATTAACACGTTTGAGGAGCTACCATCTTTGGATAAGAAGGGACAATTAGAGTTGGTTCCAAAGGAGATATTGGAGTTCAGAGAGAGGAAATTGAGGATTTGGGTCATGAGAGAGTGTTTTGTTAGATGGAGGGGAATTCCAGTAGAGGATGCTACTTGGGATAGTGATAAGATTTTGTAGTACCTTGTATTGATGTTGCTTGAGGACAAGAAATCTCAGAAAGGGAGGACCGTAATGTCCCTTTTCTAAGTGAGAAATTTAGAGAGGAGGTCTTAGTAGTCTAAAAATCCCCTTTAGACTATAGCCATGAAGAAACATGGGAAAATGTTCATTTGATGTCATTTCACTAGGGAAATGTTATAATTTGAAAGTGACATTAAGTGACTAAGTGGAAAAAGGCAATTAAGCACTTAAGTGAATATTAAATAAGAAAACTTAGGAAAATCACTTAAGTTAAAAGTCAACGAAGAATTATGGTTTAAGTGGATATAAGGAGAGGAAAAGAAACCTAATGACTCATCATTGAGGATTTGAGAATTGAAACCAGAGCTCTTAGGAGAAACCCATATTCAACCAAATTTAAGGATACTTGTGGAATCTAGGAGGAAGACACCAAGGGATTGGATTCGATGTTGAGAGACAAGCCCTAGCCATTCGTGGAGACCACATAGGTTTTACATTGCTTTCATTACAAATCTACAGTCAGATTGAGCATGGAGATCAGTGATCCAGCTCCAGTAGTCAGATTCCAACTCGAGTTATAGAGGAGATATCAAAGGTATAGTGGGTCTCTCTTTCTGAGGATGCCTAGCAAACCTAAAACCTTAGAATCCATTTGATATCAATGGAAGGTGATTCATTTGATCCATCCAACACATTTTTCTGAGCCTTCTAGCCATTAGGGAATCACATTTAGTTAGTGGAGTTTCAACGTGTTTGAAAAATAGAGGAGAGATCACATATTCTCATATATACTCATCAAAAGGGCTAGCGATCCAGATTCCTTCTCATTCATTGGAGAGGGAGGCATGACGCTCCATTTGAGACAGGTTCCATCAAATTCTGATGGTGGAATATACTTAGGTGACTATTTCAGTGTTATCCAGCATGAGGGAATTCCCAACAATTGGATAGATTACTTCTAACAGTGACAGAGATATCCAGGAGCCTAGCAGCAACAGATCCTTCCAGGGAAAGTCTTATAGGGAAGAAGGTGACTTTATTGGGACATATCTCATCATATTCGAAGGATTCTTCCTCGTGCATGCATCAGATTCATATTCTAGTAGCAGATACAATGTTGCATGTACTAGTAAACCCACACATGTCACAGATCGGGATTGCGTGCCAATGATCTAGCGACACATGTTAGTTCTAGGTATTGTTCCATGCTTTTACTAGTATTCCAATATAGATCTAGTCATTTGAAGGTTTAATTGAAGATTGGTTTGGTTATTTTTACATGTATGTAGTTTGCGTGTGAAGTTTTGTACATGCATGTCATTATTGTAATTGCTTGACTATTCAATATATATTAAACAAGTTGTTCCACCTAAAACCACATGCAAAATCACTATGGATGTTAAATTCAAGTTATCAAACACAGTGGAAAACCTAAATAACCCATTCAACTACCCAAAGAGTATTAAATCTGTGATAGACAGGGTCAATAGCGAGTTAATATCCAGATCTGAGGATTTGGGATATTATAGTCCTTGACCAACCTTTTTGGTAGTTGGTGTTCGTGCAGGTTTCTTTACTATGTCCCTGCATGTTTTGTTTTCTTCAATTCGTTCAAGGTCCTCGTCACGACCTTTTTGGTAGTTGGTATTCCTACAGGTTTCTTGACTGCTCGAGGAGACATGTTCTACTTGCGCCTCCTTTCCTCTTATTTGGTTCGAATGAGATTTGAAAATGTCAACGGAAACTTCACAAAACCCTCAACACCCTAACCAATGAGTTAGGGTTTGGTATCAACCTTTTTCACAGATGCAATGACAATGGAAAATTTGCAAATTCCTCAACACCCTTACCAATGAGTTAGGGTTTGATATCGACATTTGTCATGAGAACGATTCATATTTTTACATGTTAACATCCAGCTCCAATATCTCCCCATTTTCATCCTCATTGAAGGGAGGCTTAGATTCCTCCTCAACATCTTTCTTAGGTGCATATTCATTTACAGGAGATGGATTCTCAACAACGACGACATCTTTGGTGGACTGATATTTTAAATCCTTGGCTTATATACTTTTCTCATCCTTTACTGGAACCTCAAGAACCCATTCTTCCTCTATAGGATCCGCTTCTCCTAGATTCTCAACAATTTCAGGCTCGGGCTTTGACAACGGGGTATTGTTGGTGTCCTCCTCACAGTGAAGAAAATTCTCTCCTCATGCAAGCAGTTGTCTTCCTTGTGACACAACAATTTCAATATTGCCTTCATAATGCGTAGGGAATAACCCTTCTCTCCCAAGACTTCCTCCTCACATGGACACGGGCTCTCACAACCTTTCTCTGATAAATTATTCTTCCACAGGCTTGTAAGTATCATACAATTCTTTCATACCACATGATAGAAATTAGGGCAAGATCATAATGAATAAAACCAAGAAAGATGAAGAAATAAGGAGATGGAGGAAAAAACATAAGCCGTTAATTTCATATTTCATGTATTCACAAAGTAAGTACATATAGTTCAATGATCAATAACCACCGTTAATGGTTCACATAGCTAACACAAGCTAACAAATGGTATTAGCACTATGATTAGGAGCAATAATGCTAACAAGCATTATCTCCAAACATTACACTGCCTTCGTTTACATCCTTCAAAGTGTGAAACTTGTTCTTGTCTTCTGTCATGTGGCTTGAGAATCCACTGTCAATGTGCCATCTGTTTCCTTTGCTTTGAGCATGAAGGTAATTTTGCATAAGCGTAAATTCCTCTTTCTTCTTCTTTTCTTACTCCTAATTCCTTTTCCAAACTCCCGTGGGTTCTTTCTATTGTTTGGCAAGGGTATATTCTTCCTTGTTTTGTCTAGAAGTTTCCATTAGGTCACTTTTACAAAACGTGTTATGTGCCCATAGTTGTTTCACTTATAACATACAACATTGTAATCAAATAATGGAGCAAATGAATTATAATTTTTATTTAAGAACCCATAAGTACTTCCGTTTTTGTTCCATACATGATTATTTATTGCATATGCTCTACAATCTATTTCTTTATGACCAAAGTGATTGCAAGAAAAACAATAACCAAGGAAAGAGTTTTGGTACCAAGTTGTGCGAGGCCATTTTGGTGTGAAAGATATTCTAAATCTGTCCTTGTTTTCTCTGGGAGGAATGTCGATTTTTTGCGGAACATCATTTTCTCTCTTCCTGTTGTCTTCATCACTGATAGAGATTTTGAGTACATAAACATAGCTGTTATATTTTCCTTCATTTACTTTCTTCAGTAGCTCTTTAGATTTTGAATATTCTTTGGTGGTCATATGACTCTTATCATAACCAAGACCAATTTTAATAAGTGGTGATCTTTTTCATTTGATGATATAATCTAAGATTACAATGCTCTTTTCAAACTTCAAGATTCTATTCAAATGAGTAGTTGACTTCTCCAATTCCTTTCTTAAGGAAACAATTTCATCTTCTAGCTTCTTGCAATTTCCTTCATTTTCCTTCAGTTGGATTCTCATCACTTCTTCTATCCTTTTTTCCTATTTTAGTTTAATATTTAAGCTAATAATAGTCTTCTCCATTTCTTCAAGGATTTGTGACATTTTGTTTTGCATCACGATCATCCTCTTCATATTTATGTAGCTGCTTATTTTGTTTCAAATTATTTATCTTAAACTTCTTTATTTTTCGTAAGGCACAAATGAGTTCTTATTCAAGATCTACTTCCACATCTGTTTTGGCATTTTTATCCTCTTCTGAATCCATCATTTTTCCCCTTTGTATTCATTTTCTAAAGTACCAGTTTCAATTTCCATGTGTGCTCATGAGGTCTACCTTCCAATGGTTAAACTATTTTCGAAGGAACTGGATCTAATACCAATTGTTGAGAAAAATCTTATACTAAGAGGGGGGGGGAATCAATATAAGACATTTTTTTTTTACTTTTTCAACATTCATCAACCATAAGAAAACAATCACATATTAATGGTAGAACATGGAACATAAGATTTACGTGGAAACACTTGTAGGAGAGAACCATGAAACTTCTCTTTATAATTCTTTGTAGGAACCAAAATATTGTTACAAATATTTGTAGGCACCAACCTAATGGAAAAACCAATCCCACTGGTACAAATCCTTGTAGGCACCAACCTGTTCTTACGGATCTTCATAGATACCAATCTACTAGAGACACCAATCCCCACCGCTAAGCACCAACTTAGCAAGAGATACCAATCTCTTATAGACATTCATAGAAACTAATCTACTAGAGACACCAATCTCCACCGCTAAGAACCAACTTAGCAAGAGACACCAATATCTTACAGATCTTCATAGACACCAATCTACTTGAGATGCCAATCCCCATCACTAAGCACCAACTTAGCAAGAGACACCAATCTCTAAGTTGTGCCAACCTTCACCGATTCTTCTTGCTATTTATGCCTTTACCAGGTTTGTTTGTTTCTTATGCATTTACCAGGTCTACTCATTACTTCTTCCTTCACAAGGTATAATCATTACTTCTACCTTTATCGGGTCTGACCAAAATTTGAATTTCCAAATGGAAAATTTCCCAAATCTAGCTATTTTGGGCCTCTTCGCAAGAATTAACTTGTACACCATGCCACATATCCAATTTTTCAAATCAGATTCTAAATTTTTTACCTGAGGTACTTTTATATGTTTCCTCTATCTTTGTAAAATATCAGGGTCTAAAACATCCCAGAAAATAAGTTATAGAAAAAGTGCCAAGAACCCTAACTTCCACAGAGCATATCTCTGAAAGTGTATCGAACCAGAATCTAATATTTTTACACATGTACACCAAGATATCTTCTCTATCTCTACAAAATATTAAGGTCTGAAGCACCCCAAAGAATAAGTTATAGTGAAAGTGCCAAGTTGACCTGTTTGAAACTGATTTTAGGAGCATTCAGGAACCCTAACTTCCATAGAGTATAACTCTGAAATTATAGTGAAATGGAATCTAATTGTTTAACCACATGTACACCAAGATGTCTCCTCTATCTCTGCAAAATTTCAGGGTCTGAACATCTCAACAAATAAGTTATAAAAAAAGTGCCAAGATGGCCTATTTGAAACTTATTTAAGGAGCATTTAGGAACCCTAAATTCCATAGAGAATATCTCTTAAAGTATAACGAACCAACATATGATATTTTTACCACATGTACATCGTGATCTCTCGTCTGTATTTGAAAAATCCCAGGGTCTGAAACATCCCAAAAAATAAGTTATAGAAAATGTGCCAAGATGACATGTTTGAAATTGATTTCAGAATAATTCAAGAACCCTAACTTCCATATAGAATATCTTTGAACATATAGTGAACTAGTATCTACAATTTTTACCATAGGCACACCAAGATATATCCTCATTCTATTCCAAATTACAGGATTTGAACATCCTAGAAAAACCAACTATCGCAAACATTCCAAGATGACCTGAAACTGATTTTGAAATTCAATCTTTGCTGATCCATTTTTCACACACTCACTTTCTCTCAATGCTTTATCTTTTTATACTCTTACATAACCCTTCATGAAGAGACACATCCATTAATTAATTAATTTAAATTCCCAATACCATTGAAAAATACCAGTGTTCCACGGGGATGCGTCCCCCAGGGTGGGGATCATGCCCCCCACGTTTCCTATGCACCTGGGATGGGGGGTCTCCTGGGGGGTTGTTTCCCCGCATCCCATTTTTAGGGATATGCGAGGATATTCAAGGGGATCTGACTCCCCAAGGTGGGGGATGAGTCTCTCCAAAAGGGGGACTCCTGGGCATCCCCCACGATTTTTTTTCCTAATAATGCTTAAAAAACAAAAATTAAAAGAAAAAGTATATATATATATATATATATATATATATATATATAAGTTGAAACACAATCAGAATCTAAAGCCTAAACCTAAAGTTATCCATGTTATAAGTTATAATGTATGCCCATGAGATCCATTTGATCTGTGAGGATTTAGCTGCCATTCGAGCTATAGCCTGTGAACATAGTCAATTAAGCAGTCGTCATGAGAGAAAGGAAGAGCCATATCCCATGAGGAAAGGGTTTAGCCATCATGAGATAAAGTATTAAGCATATGAGCCATAGCCATAATGTGAGGAGCTAGTGTGAGGAGTCGAGCCATAGCCATAGCATGAGGAGACGAGACATAGCAATAGTATGAGAAGCCAACAAGGAGAGAAGAGTCATTCAAGCCATCCTATATTGATATTAAGTAGTCGTTGTCAAAGAATTCAATATTCTCCTTGAGCCAATTGAAATTTTCAGCATTCAACATTCCCTTCAACATATTTCTTCTTCTAGCAATAGGTAGGTAGGGTTTTCTAATTTCGTTCTTGTCATTTAAAAATTTTTTGAGCTGTCCTTTTTAGTTTTTATCATCATTTTCTTCTTTTACCCCTTCAAACTCAACATTTGGGCATTTTTTTAACCATATAAAATTAAAAAATTAATGAAAAACCCTTGTTGCAAGTTGCCATAAATTTAAAACTTGTATATAAAATTTAAAAGACAACAACATGAGTGATTACAATGGCAGTGGCAGTGGTAGTGAAAGTGACACTGATAGTGATTATGATTCCCAAACAGAGGGTCATGTTGGGAGTCTTGGGAGTGGGACATATGTTGAAAGTGGGAATGGGAACACCTCATCATCATTGAATGAAACCCAGGGAAATGATATATATCCACCAAAGGTATTGGAAAATTATGCAAAGGGGACATTAAATCCAAGAAAACCACCTTTTCTATATGCCACCAAAGTATTTGGTTCAACCATCATAAAACTAGGATGCAAAAGAGCCGGGACATGCAATATTTGTGGCCATCCTTGGACTAAGAGTTATAATTGAGTGATGATGTACCTTTTGGGAATAGGTGGAAAAAGGGGTTACTGTATATATAAAATTATCCATGATGGAAAGATTTGATATTTTGAGGATACAAATGGGAACATATGCTAAAGGCACCTTCTCTAGCCAAAATTTCATGAGCGAAGCTTATCAAAATGCGAAAGAAACTACAAGCTCCAAAAGAAAATAAAATGGAAAGAAATCATCCATTAGCCTTATGCCTCCACCATCTCTTGTTGATAGTGGGATATGTTCATACAAACATAAGGGTTCTCATTCTTATGCAGTGGAACCAACTATTGCAGGGATGTATAGTAAGATGAACTATGTTGATACAAATGATGCCATTGGAAAATTTCTTTTTTCCAATGGAATTCCTTTCCATGTTAGTCACTCTCCTTATTATAAGGATATGGTGAAGGAAATTGAAACAACATGACCCTCATATGTTTTCCCAAGTGAACATAAGTTGAGGATTGTGATCTTAGATAGGAAAGTGTCCAATATCACTATACACAAAGAGTGGATGAGACAAATATGGGTGAGAGAAGGTTGTTCTATTGTTATGGATGTGTGGACAAAAATTACCAAACATAAACTAATGAACATCATATTTACATGCATAGAGGTGCCTTTATTTCTTAAATCTATTGATTGTTCTCAAAATCTCAAAGATGTAGCTTTCCAATTTGAGCTTCTTCAAGATGCTATAGAGGAGGTTGGGCCCATCAATGTTGTATAGGTTGTGAAAGATACAAAAAAAGTGTGCATATAATCCGAGTTGCTGATCTAGGTGGATATCGATGGCCACCCACCTATTTCAACTGGCTCATCTTGACATTTTTTCAGTTTGGCAGATTTTTTCCTAGTTTTCTGGTCCTGAACTTCTGTGGCCATTTTGAGGCCATAAACAATGTTTTTAGGATTATCCATAGTCAAATTGTAGATGATGTTAGAATTTTATAGAATAATGTGTATTCCTTGGATAGACATTTCCAACGGGCTATCATGCGCCTAAAACATAGATCGTATGCAAAAGTTACGACCCCGAGAAGTTCATGTACCAACTTACCCCAACGGGGCCCACATGACTCTTGGCGCTTCATCTCCTAGGGTTAGGTTTTTGGATGTCTATGGTTTTGGAATTAATATTTCTTTTAAAAAATATTTTAGAGACTCATTGTACTCATCTTCTTGTAAATGATCATAGCCGTCACATCCCTTCTCAGAGATAAGTCGCCACCATTCTAGCAAGCTTGTTTTAGTCTGCATTTTACAGTTTCAACATATTTCTTTATTAATAGAAGAAAAGTTTTACTGTATCTATGTTATTTTTCATTGAATATTTTTGTTAATAATATATATCTTTATTCATTTCGTTCTACTCATAAAATCTGGATCAGTGGTATCATAGCAGTCTGCTCCTTGTCGTTCTAAATGCATGTCCTCGACGAGGTTAGGGTAGACATAGTTGGGTCTCAAGCTTGTTTCTCTTGAGGAAAAAGGCTCTCACACAACCAAGAGACCTTCCATGCTGGGATAAAATAAATATGATGTGATAGGATATCCTTTCAAACAGTTTCTCGAGGAATCCCTCACACAACAGAGGAATGATATGATGGATGGTTTTGCGTAAATCCTTTGATGACTACCAATATGCGACGAATCTTCCTCGAGTGGAGACGTCGTCCCCTTCAAGGTATAGATAAACTTTTATATTCCTATATTTGAAGGTCAAATAAACATAGGTGTTGTAGATAAATGGTTGAATATGCTAGAAGGGTATCTTTATGTCCATAACTTTTCAAATAGAGAAAATATTACTTTCGCACTCCTCAAATCTGTCCCCCATGTCAAAGATTAGTGGGAGACTTTCTATGAGAAAAAAGAAATAGAGTAACCCTCATTATTTACAGTCCCACTCACCTAATATTCCTTCAGGGATGCTATTAAGGAACAATACTACCCTCTCAGAAGTTATGACAACCTGTATCAATACAAAATGGACCACACTGCAACAGGAAAGGGACCAAGAAGTGCCAAAGTTAAAAAATATCTTCCATACATTGTGCATCAAGATGGGTATCAAATATTCTAAGCGAAATCTGGTGCTCAAGTACCATGGTGTTCTACATAGATACATCTAGGAATAAATGGAGTTTCTGGACATCTCATCCTTGGGGGAGGCCTATCTATATGCCATCAAAATAGAGCAAAAGCTTAAAAAAATGCAACATTTTAGGTCTGGGAACCCCTCACAGCAGAAGCAGGGAAAGGGCATCCCCAACATAGAGAACAAAGGGAAGAGAAAATATGGACAACCTTAGGACAACCAGTTTAATCCATAAACAAAGAAGAACAATGGAAAGACGAAGAAAGATACCGGGAAGTGGTGCGACTTCCATAAGAGCCTTTGGCATAACACTGCTGATTGTCGCTCAAAGAAATCATTGGTGGATGAGATGAAAGCCTATGAATCAAATGAGGGTTCCGAATTTGAGTCAGAACCAAAAAAGGGGAGACTGATCATTAACACAGAACCTAGTGCCACTTTCACTACCACCAAGATCTATCCCAGTGAACTTGATGAGCCAGAGGAAGGAGAGTGCCTCTTTCATTCACCGATGTGGGTGAAAGGAACTCCACTGCACTTCATCGTTGATAGTGGTAACTAGAAGAACCTCATCTCAACGGTAGTTTTCAAGCATTTGGCCCTGTCGACAATGCCACACTTGCAATCCTACACCATTGGATGGCTCTGCCAAGGAAGCGATCTTCACGTCAACCAACAATGTCATTTTTCCTACGACATCAAGCCCTTCAAAGATGAGGTATTGTGTGATGTTTGTACCCTTGAAGGTTGTGATGTTCTTTTAGGCCAACCTTATTTATGGAAATGTCATGTTGTGTATGAGTATATGCCTCATAGTGTTATTATTACTTTGGACATGAAATTGTACAGGATACCTGAGGTAGTCCCACCTAGTGCTATTTCCTTGATCTCTGCCAAGCAATGCAGGAAGGTCATCTCTCAGACCGAGAATTTTGTCTTCTTTGTGATTCACTCTTAGAGTGAGTGAAATATTGCAACCACATCCATGGACTCCACGAAAGACCTCTCCACACAGTAGAAGTAAGTGGATAAGGTCGTAGAAGAATACAAATATATCTTTTCCTCACCTACTAGGGTACCTATCCACTGTTAGGTCAAGCATTCCATCAATATGACCCTTGGTGCACCTCTACCTAATGGGACAGTATATTGTTGCTCCCTATTAGAAAATGAGGAGATCAAGCGTTAGATCCAATAACTAATCCATAAGGGGCACATCCAACCCAACTCATCACCCTGTGGAAGCCCAATCGTGCTTGTGCAGAAGAAATATGGAACCTGATGAATCTGCATTGATTATTGGGCCCTAAAAAAAATCACAGTCAGGAACATATACCTAATTCCCCGAATTGACGATCTCCTTGATCAACTCAAGGGGGGACAATTACTTCAGTAAGATTGATCTGAAGTCTATCTACCATCAGGTCCCAATAGAGAAGACAGATGTATGGAAGAATTCCTTCAAGTCAAAAGAAGGCCTTTGTGAATGGTTGGTCATGCTATTTGGTTTGACAAATGCATTAACAACTTTCATGAGGATGATGGATGATATCTTGTAGCCTTTTACCAATTATTTTGCAGTGGTGTATCTGGATGACATCCTCATCTACAACAAGACTTGGGAGGAACATTTGCAACATATTTAGCAGGTTTTGCACATTTTATGACAACACCAGCTATATGCCAACTTGGAAAAATGATCCTTTGACATGGACAAGGTCTAGTACCTAGGATAAATTGTTGATAATCATGGTGTGCATGTGGATGCAACAATGATCCAGGTCATTCGTGATTGGCCAGCCCCAACCACACTCATTGAGATTCAGAGCTTCTTAGGCCTTGCCAATTTTTATCGCAGGTTGATGTTGGGATTCTCCCATATTGCATGGGCCCTCAACCAAGTAACTAGGGGTGGAGGTAAGGAAAATTTTGTGTGGGGTCTATCACAACAATAAACATTCAAAGATTTGAATCAATGCTTGTGCTCAGCTCTAGTTCTTTAATTACCCGACCTACAACAACCCTTTGATATCAAGACATATGCTTCAGAGTATGTTGTGGGTGCAGTTCTCACTCAGCATGGCCACCTCATGGCCTATCATAATGAGACACTATCATATGTAATTCGTAAGTACCCTAATGATGACAAAGAAATGTACTCCATTGTGAAAGTCTACCTCCTGTGGAGGAATTATATTCTCAGGAAGGAGACATTCATCCACACCGATCATAAGCCATTGTAGTTCATGAAGACACAAGAAACATTGTAGAATGACTGCCATAATAAGTGGTCCAAATACTTTCAGTCGTTCCACCTCAACATCAAGTATAAGACAAAAAGTACCAACCGCGTCACTGATTTTATCAGCCGACCTCCAGTTACGACACTCACCATGGTGCTAGACTCTTGTGGCCATGAGACCTATGAATGGAACCAACTCTATGAGAATGATCTTGACTTCACCACCACCTACCAGATGTTGGGCGCAAACACAATTGTCACTAATTTCCATCTTTAGGACGGGTTATTGTGTTGTCTAGGCCATCTCTGCGTTCCATTAAGTGAGCGAGTGAAGTTGATTTGGGAAGCTCACTATAGTTAGGTGGCATGAAACTTCATCATAGAAAATATAGTGGCAGTGCTACAACAACATTTCTACTGTATGAAACTTCTACAGGATGTCAGCAAGTATATCAGGTCATGCGATGCCTACACTATTGCCAATCTGGACATTGAGAAACAAGGCCTGTACACCCCTCTGCCTACTCCTAATAGGCCATGGTAATCCATCTAATTGGACTTCATGATGGTCCTTCCATCCACCAAGAGGGGAAATGACTGTGTTTTTTTGGTTGTTAATCATTTTTCCAATATGGAAATTATGACCACCTGTAAGAAGAGCATCACAGCGAAGGCTACTACCAAGATCTTCTTTGAACGAGTGTGAGTACATTTTTGGATACCACAAACCATTATCCCATATCGGGGAAGACGGTTCCTCAACACATTCTAGTTGAGCCTATGGTCACTGTTGGACACCAAGCTCACCAAATCTGTTGCCGTCCACCTCTAGACATATGGCCAAATCAAGATCATCAAACGAATGATTGTGCATATCCTGCACATGTACAATTCCAAGAAACCCTGCACATGGGATGAGAGTCTTCCATATGTTCAACACAACTACAACATGGCCATACAAATCTCAACTAGCCACAACCCCTTTCAGGTGGGGTTGGGATTTCTACCATTGGGTCCCATGGATGTTGCACTACCCCTTGAGGCCACCCATGCAAAGTCATCCCATGCTCAAATTGAAGCTGACAAAGCCACCTGGTTCATTTATTGGATCCAACACATCCTCCAACAGGTTCAAGATATTTTACAGAAGTCTAATGCCAAGTACAAGCAGCGCCATGATCAACATCGGGTGCCACACAAGTTTCAAGTGGGAGATAAAGTTTGGTTTCACTTGCAGAAAGAATGCCTTACAGGGCCCTATTAGAAGCTTCTTCCACTCTTCTATGGAACTTACACCATCACCAAGGTTTTGGGTGACAATGATTTTGAGCTCAACATTCCCCCCTTCCTTGGATTGCACCCCTTATTCAATGTGGATCTCCCTCAACCATATTTTCCACCATTATTGGACACCTGAGAGATAGCAGAACAATTGACACCAATAGAGATCAAACTTGATTTCATGGAGCAAGCATCCACTGATAATATTGTGGACACATGGTTCAAGGGGAATCGCTAGTAGAGGATCCATATTTATCGGGTTGTCAAAGCAAGGTAGCTTCTGCACCAAGGCAAGTGGCTCACCCGAGGCCAAATTCAACAGAAATTTACTCATATAACGGGGGAACTCAACAAAACAGATACCATTGCTTCCTAAGGGGGGAGGATTGATCCAGGTGGATATCAGTGGCCACCCACCTATTCCAACTGGCTCATCTTGGCAGTTTTTTTTCTTTCAGTTTGGCAGTTTTTTCCTAGTTTTCGGGTCTTGAACTTTTGGGGTCGTTTTGAGGTCCTAAACAATGTTTTTAGGGCTCTCCACGGTAAAACTATAGACATAGTTAGATTTTGAGGGCATAATGTGTATTCCTCAGATAGGCCTTTCCAATAGGCTATCATGCGCCTAAAATGGAGATCACATGCAAAAGTTACGACCCCAAGAAGTTGATCTACCAACTTACCCCAATGGGGCCCACATGACTCTTGGCACTTCATCTCCTAGGGTTAGGTTTTTGGATGTCTAGGGTTTTGGAATTCATGTTTATTGTAAAAAGGCTTGCAGAGCCTCATTGTACTCATATTATTTTGAATGAGTGCAACTGTCACATCTCTTCTCAAAGATAAGCCGCCACCATTCTAGCAAGCTTATTTCAATCTGCATTTTACAGTTTCAACACATTTCTTTATTAATAGAAGCCAAGTTTTAATGTATCTCTATTATTGTTCATTGAATCATTGTGTTAATAATATATATCTATATTCATAAATTGAGTGGGTATCCAGCTTAGTGACAGCTGGAAGAAATGTGCAAATGTTTATCTACAACAACCACAACTTATTAGCCATGTATAGGTCTCACTCGAGGAAGGAATTCCTCAAGCCCACAAAGACTAGATATGCTAGCTATTTTCTCTTATTGTAGAGGATGTTGGAGGTGAAACCGACATTGTAGGTCATGGTTGTGACACCAGAATGGAGTAGGTGGGATGAATCCAAGACATATGAGGAAATAAAACCAAGGTTCAGATATTGGATATTGATTGGCGGACATATTGTTGTTATTTGGTTTCACTCTTACACCCTATAGTTGATGTCATTCGCTATAATGACACAAATTCTCCTAGTCTTGGAGAAATCTATGAGACTTTTGATAGCATGTTGGGTCAAGTGAAGGTATCCATTCGTGAGAAATATCCCT
>ML809504.1:7096-24712 GCA_009831015.1 Picea engelmannii | reverse complement strand
CTAATGTGGAGAAAGAGTTTTCATCATTTACCTCTCCTTCAGGACCTGCCTGTTCTTCATGATGCAATTCTTCATTGTACTCATCCATGTTTTCTTCTGTCTGCTCCCCTGTTGCGCTTGCTCTGTCCTCAATGTTTCCTGCTGGTTTCTTGACTGTATCAGGACTCCAAACTTCTTTCCCCGTTTCAAAGTTGGCTTGAAATGAAGGCTGGGATTTTTGTTTCCGAGGGTTTGGTCGTTGAGCAGCAGATTCAGACTTTGATATAATCTCGTCAATATAAGTCTTTCTTCCTCCTCTTCCTCTACCCCTACCACCTATAGGGTCAGTGTCTTTGGGGTCTCCGCGTCCTCTAATGCAATCTTTGTATCTGAAAAATCATAAGTGCTTTTGAAATCTACAATTACCTTCCCTGGCAATGGCGCCAAAATGTTGGTCACTATAATTGCTTATTTAACTAAACAATCAAGTGCTACATAAATTGTCAACCTAGGGAAGTCTGTTATTTCAAAGGTAATCACGCACTATATATGCTCAATCTCAAAAGCAACCTAGAGTTGTAGTAAAAACATATTAATCACACTTTGCCTTGAACAAACTGAAGTTCTAACTTGAATTACAGGAAAGCAACCTACCTATTGCAGAGCTCAAAGTTTAAAGAAATGATTAATTGAAGAATCCTGGATTACATTAAAATAAAAACAAGATGCTGCAATAGGAAAGACCAACTATTCTGTAACCAGAGAACATGACCCTATTCCCAAAGCAGGAATCTTCAACACCTGTTTCCGATCGTCACACTTCATGAACTCATTGCTTAACTGAAATGATTAACACACACTGAAGACTAACTACCTCTTAACATAGAACATGACCTTATTCCCTAAGCAGGAAACTTCAGCACCTATTTCTGATTAGCACACTTTCATGAATTCATTAAAATAATATTCATACACTGAAGACTAACTATCTTTAACAGAGAACATGACCCTAATTTCTAATCAGGAATCTTCAACACCTGTCCCTGGTTATCAAGCTTTCATAAATTCACCAAGCAGGATTGCTAACTAAAATGATTAACAGTTACCCAAGCATGAATCGTATGAAAACAATGTAACAATCGGTAAAGTAGAGTTTCATCATCGTTGACCACGGACTGTGTAACAACTTCTTCTGTGTGAGCATTGTTGACCACGGACTGTGTAACAGCTTCTTCTGTGTGAGGATCGTTGACCACAGACTGTGTAACAGCTTCTTCTGTGTGAGTTGCTGCATCGTTGACCACAGACTGTGTAACAACTTCTTCTGTGTGAGCATCATTGACCACAGACTATGTAACAGCTTCTTCTGTGTGATTTGTTGTTTCAGCAATGGGCCTCAATGCTAATCTGCAGTTCGAACTATTTCAGCACTTATACATTAATGGTTAAGTACGAGAGTAATGTAAAATTATATGCAAAACAAATTAAACATATAGTAAAGAGAAGAGACGTTGTATACCTCTGGAAAGATAGGGTAAGATGATAATGTGAGTTTAAATGTGAGTGAAACAAGGTGTAAAGGTAGAAAAAAGTGTGAGTAAAAAGGTACCTTGTGTGGTCCTAACAGTCTCCAGCTCCAACTTTTCTACCATCTTTGTAGAAACGAGATTGTCTGTGCTACCACTGTCCACGCCAACTTTTCATACCTTGTCTTTGGTCTTGCAAGCAGTCCGAAAAAGTCTGTTCCTTTGGTCTGGGTTCTCTACCTCTTTCTCTGGCTTCAAGAGAACTTTTCTCATCATCAGTGATCTTCTACCCTCAACATCTTCTGCCTCAACATTCCATCCTTGTGCTTTGGAAATGTGAGTTTCACCTCCTTCTTTCTTTCTGTTTGGACATTCATAGGATTTGTGCCCATTTTTTCCGCAGGTAAAGCATTTTATTTCTCCACCTCTACCTCTTCCTCTTCCTCTGGTTCGAGGAAAAGTATTCCTATCAGCATACTATTCCCTCTGTGAGCTTCCTCCTCTCTCATGCTGAGTTTGAGGTTTCTTCCCCTCTTCTTGAGGTTTCTGATTCCTGTCTTGGGCAATTGGTATGCCTCTAGCTTGAATTCTTCCTCGACCTCTTTGACCTTGCTTTCGGCTCAGTTTTTCTTCATCTTTCAGAGCCATCTGATAAACATCTTCTACAGTCTGAATGATCATCATGCTCATCTCATCTTGGATGTCATATCTCAGACCATTCATATACCTGGAAACCTTTTCATCATCGCTCTCCCGATGACCTGCTCTGATGTTTAATTTGTAGAATTCTTCAGTGTATTCCTTTACTGACATCAGCTTCTGTCTCAAGTTTTGCATCCTCTGAAAAAGAGTGATTTGATAATCCTTGGGGATGAATTTTTCTTTCATCTTCGCAACCATTCTATCCGAACTCTTGATTTTCTACTTGCCTTTGCAGTTTCTGTCGGCCTGCAGTTCATCCCACCATAATGCTACATGCCCTTTAAGTCTTGTGACAACATGTTTGACCTTCCTGTCTTCCTTGACATCCTCATAGTCAAAGTATTTATCCAGATCTCTAATCCAGTCTAGAAGCTCTTCAACATCCAGGTTCCCTTCATACATGGGAATCTCCATTTTTACCCTAGCACCTATCCTCGCAACAGCCATGAATAAGCGTTCATCTACAACATCTTGGACTGCGACTTCTTCTCCATGTCCAGCTTCATTTTCACTGTCAGCCTCATTGATATCCCCAGTTTTGATTGTGCGCCTCTGTGTTGTCTCCATGGCATCAAGTCTGGCACGTAGCTCACACATTTCCCTTTCCACTACTGGATCAGGCATTGGTCTGTCTCTTCTTCTCAGTGGCATGGCTGAGAAATTTCTCTTTTCTCTGCTACAAAAAGTAAAGAAATTGTTCTGGGCTCTGATACCAAACTTGACGCAGACCCCCAACCAGCAGGTCGAGATCCGTACACAGGATCGTTCAAATCTCCCTTTCTGAGCCGAAGTGGCTCTTTTGGATCCCTATCGAAACCTTCAACTAATTTATCCACAGGTCCTTATGAGATGAGCCTGCGTGGAAAAACACCAGGCGCCAACTCAACCCCTTTGGGCCAAAAGAACATCGTGCCCTTTTTCTAAATTCAGGATTTCGGGGATCGCGACTTCGCGATACGTGTCGTCGAGTTCTCGGCCTTCCAAATGCCGAAACCTGAAATGACGAATCTCCAAAATGTCACCACGTCCTCCTCTTGCACGCCTTATCGAGTTTCAAAATTTTGGGAATCTCAGAAGAACAAATCCCTTACCTCTCATCTTCTCGAATGCCAAAATGTCGAATTTCGACACGCTATCAAATGTTGGCCCCACAACGAAACTTTCTTCCTTTTCAGAATTTTGCACTTCATGATTTCATGACTCCTGATGCCAAGATCTTGGTTCTCCAACCCATGAAACCTCGAAAATAGTCAACGGAGTTTGACTCCACCTGGAAACAAGTGCGCCACTTGTCACTTCATCGTCCTCTAGTTCTGACACGAATTCTTCTGCCCCTTCAAACCTCTGAACTCTGAAATGAGAGTTCACGAGTGATCCGATGGCCCTCGTTGGCTTGGATCCAATGTCCCTATTTCTCCTAAACTTATGCTTTGAAAAACACTCGCCGTAACTCCCCTTACTCCTCTACAAGATCTAATGGCCCTCGAGACTTCGCAAATTCTCCACGGAGAATTCTAACCGTTTGTTCCTTCCTTAACAACTTTTGTGAAATGAACTAGGGTTCTTCCATTGGAACTTAACTTCTGTTGGATGACTTCGACCTTCATCTTCCTTTGAATACTTCGAAGGTGTCAACCCTCCTGAGCTTCCTCCGGTAACTTCAAGTCTCACAAGAATTCCTGCACGCACTCCTTTTGGCAATCTATCAAATACTTCTGGGTATTTGAACTCATGACTCTGTGCACTTCCTCTGCAACAAAAGTCCTTCAAGTCTTCTCTTGGTTGATAAGTTCTGAACTTTCAACCAACCTGCACACACCTTGCATGGCTTTTGTGCTTCACCTTCACTTCTACGGAAATGAGAACAATGGTATCTCTCATGAGATTTCATAGATAAACTCTAAACCTTGTCGATGCACTCCTTGTGGATGATTTCACTGCACTCCTTGTAGGAACTTCTCTTACTCAGGAAGAGAAACAATTGAAACTCATTCTCTCTCTCTCAGACTTCAACATTCAACATGAAATCATACATTCACACAGTATTAAAGCAAATGATAACAAAGAGAGTAAACAACCATAAGCATATCATTCAACATGTACACACAGAAAGCATCATAACACCATGAGTCTAAGTCAAAGCTCTTTATATTAATTCAGAACATCTGTACATGGGTTCTTCTCTTACAACTTCCTGCTACAACTCTCTCTTCTATGCTCTATGCTTACAATTGATTGATAATTATACAATGATACCAGATGAGGGTGTCTATAGTCAGTTTTCCCTCCTACTTCCTAAACGGTCTAATCTGCATTCAAACCTACCTACTTTCATTAATTACGCATAAATGCCTCTACTTACTACAAATGAGAGCGAATCACTCATGATCTGTTTACAATATGTAGGTATGCCTTCTCTTAACTATTACATTAATATTTGTGCATTTAAACTTTCAGAAGCACTTTCAACATGTGCAAAATACGTTAGCGTTTGTCCCAACTGTCTTTCGCCTCCGTGCTCACTTGTTGCTGGTGATGCTCCTGCATCACATGGCCTTATCCACTTGCTTCTACTGTGTGAAGAGGTCATTCACGGAGACCCTGGATGTGGTTGTGATATTTTCTCATTCTGAGAGCGAATCACAAAGAAGACAAACTTCCCTATCCGAGAGATGACATTCCTGCATTGCTTGACAAAGATCAAGGAAATAGCACTAGGTAGGAATGCCTCAGGTATCCTGTACAATTTCTTGTTCAAAGTAATAATAAAAATACGAGGCTTAGACTCATATACAACATGATATTTCCATAAATATGGTTGGCCCAAAAGAAAATTACAAACTTCGAGAGGGGAAACATCACACAATACATCGTCTTTGACGGGCTTGATGTCATATGACAGGGGACATTATTGGTTGACGTAGATGTCGCTTCCTTGGCATAGCCATCTGATGGTGTAGGGTTGCGGGTGTGGCGTTGTCGGCAAGGTGAGTCACTTGACAACCTATGCTGAGATGAGGTTCTTATGGCTACCGCTATCAATGATGAAGTTCAGTGGGGTACCCTTCACCCACATATGTGATGAAAAAGGCAATTGCCTTCCTCTGGCTTGTCTGGTTCATCGGGCTGGAGCTTGGTGGTAGAAACGGTAGCACTAGATTCTACGTCAATGATCTATCTCCCCCTTTCTAGTTCCGACTTAGATTCCAAACCCGCATCTAATTCATAGGATTTCACCTTAGCCACCAGCGACTGCTTTGAGCAAAAAACATCCGTGTTGTGCCAGGGGCTCTTATGGAAGTCGCACCACTTCCCAATATCTTTATTTGTCTTTTTGGTGTCCTTCTTTGCTTGCGGCCTAGACTAGTTGTCCTGATGATGTCCATATTTTCTTTGTCCCTTGTTCTGTGGGTTGGGGCTGCCCTTTCCTAGCTTTTGTTGTGAGGAGTTCCTAGGCCCAAATTTCTGTGTCATTTGTTTGAACTTCTTCTTTATTTTGACGACATATCGGTAGGCCGCGCCCAAGGATAAGATGTCAAGAAACTCCATTTTGGTCTGTATGTATCTATGCATACCACTGTGATACTTGAGAACCAGATGTCACTCATAATATTTAATACTCGACTTGGTGTGCAAGGTATGGAAGATATTTGTGAACTCGAGCACTCCTTGGTCTCTTTCCTATTGTAGTGTGGTCCATTTTGTGTACAGGTTGTCATAAATTCCAATAGAATAGTAGTGTTCCTTAATAACATCCCTGAAGGATTCCCAGGTGACCTCAATTGTAAATAATGAGGGTTCCTCTATTTCCTTTTTCTCATAGAAAGTTTCCCACCAATCCTTGACATGGGGAATGACTTTGAGGAGCGCAAAAGTAATATTTTCTCTATTCGAGAAGTTATGGACAGAGAAATACCCTTCTAGCAGATTCAAACATTTGTCTACATCATCTGCGCTATCTGACCTTCAAATATAGGAATATTGAAGTTGATTTGTACCTTGAAGGGGGCGGTGCCTCTGTTTGAGGAAGATGCATCGCCTATTAGTATTCGCCGAAGGATTTGTGCAAAACTATCCATCATCTTGTTCCTCTCTTATGTGACAGCTTCCTCAAGCAACATTTTGAAGGGATCTCTTGTCCTGTCATATTTCTTTTCTCCCACCATGAGAGGTCGTTTGGGCGTGCGAGGGATTTTTTCCTCTAGAGAAAAAATCTCGAGACGCAATTCTTTGTACCTTGACCTCGTTGGGGACATGCATTAAGAATGACAAGGAGTAGACTGCTTTGATACCACTGATCCAGATTTTATGAGCATAAAAAAATGAATACAGATTATCATCAAAAGATTCTTAACATAGAGTAACATATATATAGTAAAATTGGTTTCTATTCAATAAGGAAATAAGCTGAAACTGTAAAATGCAACATAAAACAAGCTTGCTAGAATGGTGGCGGCTTATCTCTGAGAAGAGATGTGACGGCTGCACTCATTCACAAGAAGATGATTAAAATGAGGCTCTGAAGGCCTTTTTACAATAAACAGGAATGTCAAAAACCCTAGACATCCAAAAACCTAACCCCAGGAGATGAAGTGCCAAAAGTCATGTGGGCCCTGTTTGGGTAAGCTAGTACATCAACTTCTCAGGGTCATTACTTTTGCATACGATCTTTGTTTTAGGCGCACAATAGCTCGTTGGAAAGGTCCATCCGAGGAATTCTCATGTTGCTGTCAGAATTTGACTTTCTCTATAGCCTAATTGTGGCGAGCCCTAAAAACGTTGTTTACGGCCTCAAAACGACCCTGGAAGTCAAGGACCCAGAAACTAGGAAAAAAACTGCCAAAATGAGCCAGTTGGAATAGGTGGGAGGCCACCAAAATCTATATGGATCAGACATGTGCCTGCTAAATCTCAACAAAATATATCAATAATCATTAGGGTGGTGATATCACCCCTTCTTCCATATATGATAAAAATAAATGAAAGCATCTCTAGTCTAACATATGATTATGAGCATACATATATACATAATGAATCAAGACAATATGAAAATGAAACTAAAACTATGCTAACATGATATGAAAATGGTATATACAATGGACGAAAATTCCTACCTACCTCTACTTACTTTTCGGTTGAATGCTAGGTGTAGTCATATAACTAGTGAAACAATCCTAGAAATACCTCATAATACCTGCCTCTGTGCTTCATCATAAACCAAAACAATGAAAAGTCAAGCACAAAAATAACACGAGTTAGGGAATACATCATATCATAGGAAATTGTAAATTCTATCTCATGGAGGCGGGAGGGAGGGACAACATTATTCCAAGTTACACTTCTAGGAAAGTCCTCAATCGATCTCAAAAAGGGATCATGAAAAATCAAAGGCTCAAAATACTGACTCAAAGAGTTTGAAGGTTGGCTACCATGGATGTCATCACATCCTGAGGTATGGGAAGGGAATAGCAAGAACCTAGAGGATGATTGGCAATTTTTTAGGGGAAAGTTGAAAAACTGATATACAAAACTTCTTCTTAAGGTATTCAACCTACCCTTGAATTCTAAAAGAAGGCTCTTCCCTAGAGAAAACTTGGGAAAAGGGACATGTTTCCCAAATTCATCCTTAGTGACATAATGAGGTAAAGTAATCGAAGGGAGATGGAAAACCTTGTCACAAGTATCATGCTTTAGGAATGCAAATTCCTTACCCTGATCATGATCTAAGCACAACAGTGGTTGATAATATTCTTCATAATAAATCCAAGTGCTCAAAGGAATACTCATCAAAATCCTCAAGGTGTGACTGGAAATCATTACGAGAAAATAGAACTAGGTCACCCTTGGGTGCTTGGAAAACATCTACAACTACATCATCTCCTTGTTGCCAAATGTCAAAATTAGTAGTAACCTCATATGATAGCTGTAAAGGAAACATTTGGAAATGACCCTCAATGTCGTAAATGGGATCCCCATCATACCAAYTGACATCCCATTTACGTTTCCCAATGTGTATGAAMTCATCAATATTATCAACCATGTCATTACCTTTATCGTAACAGGAAGGGMTTAAAACATSCAAGGGTTCCTATAACCATTATTCACTTTCCAAATCACAAAATAAAGCATCTTCAAAATCTTRGAAAGGRAAATAACTTACTGTATTCACTTCTTGTTGTGTARGAGAGTCGAAGACTTAGATGACTTCATCAAATGAAATAGAAAACATYAGTGCTYCATCCTCAGGATTTYCCCCTACATCTTTATCTTCATAATACATAGGTTCTAKCTTGTCCAATGATTCCCTTTCTTCTTCACCTTTTGAATCATAGAATGGGGTATCGTCAAAAACCTGAAAAGGAAAGTGACTAATCTCATCCTCTTCTTTTTGTGTAGGAGGAATAGGATATCAAATGCCTTCATCAGAGGGAGGAGAACACATTAATACTTCATCATCATGTTTGATATCTTCAGGCTCTCACTCTTCAACCAGGTCTTCATTATCCTTGGTAGAAGCATGAGTAAATTTTTGCTCTTCATCATGGGATTGGAAAACTTCATTAGGATTCCTCTCCTAAACCTCTTGTTGTTTGATGACTTGTTCCCTTCTTTCCTGGAATTTACCAAAAAATATCTCAAGGGAAACTAATCTCTCCAGACTAAGAGTATCTAGGGTATCTTTGGGGTCATCAACTTTGATTTCTAGAGTAAATAGGCGTTCTCCCTTGAACAAGGAGATATTTTCCTTGATTTGTATAGCCATGTGATAAGATTCTTGGATTTTTATTGGCCCTTTTTCACTAAGAAGAAACCCTAATTGCACTAAGAGTGCATTGGTATAGAGGTAAATGAGGTACTTGTCTTCATGATGATGGCTTCTAGGAATTTGTTGTAGCAAATTCTCAAACCTAGTATGGAATTCCTTGAAAGTCTCATTCTTAGTTTGTTTCTTGTACTCGAGTATTTTTATTAGCATGTGGATATATTCTAATTTAATACTCCATTTCTCAAGAGGCATTTGTCGAGGGTAACCCGAACTTTCACTCATATCTAAGGGTTTAAAATTACTTGGGTCCCATGGAGAAGCCATGGTTGGATTTTTCATTAGTGGAGTCGAAAAGTAATCCTTCTAGGGATCATTGAAGGGAAAAGAGGGAATCACTCTCAATGGAGTTTCCAGATAATCTTGGTGAAGTAAGGGATTTGGATAAAGGATTACCAAAAAAGTGTTTTTCAAGGAAAATTGACTCGATATTCCCTGGCAACATCACCAAAAATGTTAACAAAAGACTTCATACTAAAAATGCGACCTGGATATGTCTTAGCGTGCTAGGGTTTCTTCCTCGCGTGGGCTGAGAGGTCCAATGGCGGCGCCAGGGGGCGGGGCGTCGGCCCCTCCTCCTTTGAACCCAAACAAAGAAGCCTTTCGCAGGCTGGTCAACAGCAGCGGGAAAAAATCGACACTTCCAGCGATCCCGAAATTCATCAAGAAATTGGAGGACATCCCGGAAATAGCTCTGCCAGAGGAGAGACCAATGCAGATCGCCCTGGCTCTGGCCCAATGAGGGCTCGTGGGGAAGTTCATGGGCCTATGGCCGTCCGCCAAAACCACTGACGACTGGATCCAGCGGAACTGGAAACCAAACCTGGCGAATGGGGTTACCTGCTACCCAGTTGGGAGAGGGTTTTTCGTTTTCGAATTTATTTCAGAAGAGGATCGGGACCTAATTTTCAGGAATGGTCCATATTTCATGGGCTCCCAGGGACTTTACCTGAATAAATGGACTCCGGAATTTGACCCTATGGTGGATGCGCCTAAAGAAGTGCCGGTGTGGGTCAGATTACCTAATCTCCCGATGCACTGTTGGGATTCAGAATCTCTGCAAAGGATAGGGAACGGAGTGGGAAGGTACATAGACAGAGCTGACAACCGGGGGCAGTATAGTTGTGCCAGAATTTGCGTGGAAGTTGACCTGGAAGCAGGGCTTCCTGAAGCAGTCAAGCTCTCGATAGGAACTTGGACCCATTTCCAGAAACTTGATTACGAGCATTTGCCCTTCAAATGCCGAAACTGTCAGGAGCATGGCCACTTTCAGAGGAATTGCCCCAAAATTCAATCCAATGGAAAAGAGGATGCTGAAGGATGGCAGAAAGTTAAACGAGGGAAAAATTCGTACAATGCCAGAGGCAAGGACAAGAGGACCCAGGAACCCCCTAAAAATGGTCAATCCTCCCTCAATATGCCAGAAGGCCCACAACCCCAAACTATTCCTGCAGAAACAAATGAAAATGAAAACCCTCCCACGGTTCCTTCGGCTCCAAATTCGCCTCCCAAGATCCCCAATCAAAACAATGAGTACATCAGTCTGAATTCGAATGAGGACTCGGAGATGCTGGATGAGGAACTCGAAGAAGCTAGCAGCCCAAAAGGCACTCCGGAGCAGCCAAAGAGAGGAAGAAAGTCGGAAAAAAAAAAGAGAAGAGCAAGCTAATAAGGAGGTGGCCCTCGGTACTCAATATACTCTCCACGAGCTGCCGCACACCAGATCAGGAGCGAAGCCGGGGAAAACACCGAAAGGTGGCCTCCCTCCCCCTCCAAGCAAATAATGCAATACGTCTCCTGGAATTGCAGAGGACTAGGAAGTAGAATCAAAGAAGAAGCTCTACGGGATATAGTAAGGCTTGAACGACCTGAAGTCTTGCTTATCCAGGAGACGAAGCTTGAGGAGGTTGACCTCCTAAAGATAAGCCCTCATTTTGGAAGAAAGGCCCAGGAAGGGCAGTCAGCGCCAGAGGAGCTTCCGGGGGGCTAGCAACCTTCTGGGACTCGACCAAACTGGATCTTATAGAAGAGAGCGCCACTACTCACTGGATTTTCACTAAACTGAACCACAAAGGATCCAGCCATCAGGTAAGCCTCTTTAATTTGTATGTTCCGGTTTTACTCAATGAAAAGAAAGAATGTTGGGACTCTTTACATCTGCACCTTAACAGTCACAATACCGAGAATTTAGTAGTGGCAGGGGACCTAAACGTCACCCTTTCGCAAACAGAAAAGAAGGGGGGTTCTATTATTTGGGACCCTTCTAGAGAATGGGTGGAAGATTTGATGGCAGACTGGGAGTTGGAGGATATCCATCCTTCTAATGGCACTTTCACTTGGACAAACAAACGAGTAGGCCCTGGTCATATAGCTGCCAGGCTTGATAGGTTTCTCATTCAATCTTCCTTCCTCACAATTGGACTGAATGCCTCCTCTAAAGTTCTACCCCACTACACTTCTGATCATAAACCAATCGCCCTGTCTCTTCGCCCAAGCGCTTCATTAGGCCCCATCCCTTTCAAGTTCTCCCCTCTCTGGCCTGTCCAAAGCGACTTTCTCAATCTGGTTCAGCTCTCTTGGAAATCCCCTGTCTCCGGATCTCCTTTCTATGTGTGGGAGGAGAAACTCAGACGCCTTAAAGTCTCTCTTAAGCTATGGGCCAAATCTCTAGCCTCCCCCCCGGAGGAAAGAAGGCAAGCTCAGGAAAAACTGGAATTCCATCAACAGGTCTTGGAAAAGGTTACTATCACCCAAACTCTTCTTAAACAAGAGGCTGATATTCAAAGTAAGCTTTATAAAAGTTGCAGAGAAGAAGAGATTTATTGGAGGATGAAGTCCAGGGCACTATGGTTACAGGACGGGGATAAGAACACTTCATACTTTCACAAGTACACTCAATCAAGGATCAATTACAACTCCATAGAAGAAATTCACTGGCAGGGGCAGGTATACAAAGATGCCCACAACATAAAGGAAGCCGCCCACATCCATTTCAAAAACCTCTATTCTGCCGAAGAAATGGATGACCTTGACCCGCTCGCTTATCCAATATCAGAGGTGCCAAATCTGATAACTGTTGATGAGAATGCGGTGTTGGACAGACCGATCAGCGATAAGGAAATTAAACAGGTTGTCTTCAATATGCATCCTGACAAGGCCCCGGGGCCAGATGGATACACAGTTCGTTTTTACATTCAGTGCTGGGATATAATAAACAAAGATCTATGCAAGATGGTCCGAAAATCCCAGGACTGTAACAAATTGGGAGGAAGCACCAACTCGTCTTTTCTCGCCCTCATCCCAAAAGAGAAAGGGGAAAATACCTTCAATAGGTTCAGACCGATTTCTTTGTGCAACACCGGGTATAAAATAATAACAAAGATAATAGCAAACAAGATCAAGAAAATTCTTCCCAAGCTGATCCCGGAAAATCAGGGAGGTTTTGTTCGTGGGAGACAAATTATCGACAATATAATCCTAGTACAGGAAGCCATTCATACAAGCTGCAAAAAAAGAGAGAAAGGAATGGCAGTCAAGTTGGATCTTGCCAACGCCTTTGATCGGGTAAGTCATGACTTCATGTTTACCGTTCTGAAGAAGTTTGGGTTCTCTCCAAAGTTTATGGGATGGATAAAGGCCTGCATTTCTGCTCCATGGATTGCTCCCTTGATCAATGGGCGTCCTGCCAAGTTCTTCCAATCTTCTCGGGGGCTCAGACAAGGATGTCCTTTGTCCCCTTTGCTCTATGTGATTCAAGCCACTGTCCTGAGTTTTCAACTGAAGAGCTGCATCTTAAATAAATCCCTTCCAGGCATCAGAATCACCCCTTCCACCAAGGAAGTAAGCCAGCTCAGTTTGCGGATGATACTATTCTTCTGGGAGCGGCCAGCAGTAAAACAGCCCGAAACTTCAAGTCTGAACTTGATCTCTTTAAACGTTGCTCTGGAAGCGCAATTAACAATTCCAAGTGCAAGATCTATGGCTGGAACTGTACCCCTCAGGAACTGCAACAAATAGGACGCATTCTCGACATGGAATGCCTTTCAGACTGGGACAATTTCCTCTACCTAGGGATTCCGATTTTCAAAGGCCGGGCGATGGTAGCTCATTGGCTGCCTTTGGTGGAGAAGCTTAAACGCAAAATCCAAGCTTGGGGAGCCAATTGGCTAACCAGAGCAGGCAAAGTTGTGCTTATGAATTCAGTCCTTTCAAGCCTTCCCATCTACCAGTGCTCGGTCCTTCTAGCTCCCAAAACAATCACAAAATTAATTGATGCAATGCTGCGTAATTTCCTGTGGGAAGGGGGCAAGAACTGCGCAAGAAAACTCCATCTGATTAATTGGTCCAAGGTCAAGCTTTCCAAGCTGGAAGGGGGACTGAACATTCGGGATGTGTCTGTCCAAAATCTAGCTATGGGAGGCAAGCTGCTTTGGCGAATGATCACTGGCAAACGAGCCTGGACTAAGCAAATCCTCAGGAAAAAATACTTCCGAGGAGACCGAGATCGTTGTCTTGAGAGGCCTCCCAAAGGAAAGAAAGGGTCCCCAATCTTTTCCCTCTGCCTTAGAGCTTTGGATTTCTTCCAGTCAAAGCTCACTTGGATCCCTAGCAACGGAGCAAAAATCCGTATCTTGGAAGACTCCATTCTTGGAGACCCTCCACTTATAGGAGTCCGGGAATCTTCGCATCTTGGGGAGTGGCTCTCAGCCAACAATCGTACTACTCTTTGGGACATCTCCCTCTGGAACTCCGACCTTCATCTCTCCTGGAAAGAATGGAATTTAGGGTGCTATCTTGAGGAGCTGCATGAAGAAGCCTTGATCCTGCTAGAGTACCTCCATGGGAAAGCTCCGATCGGGGCCAACTTCAAAGACAAACGAGGCTGGGGCTCCCCCCCAGGGAACTATACTGCTGCAGCAGGCTACAAGGCTGCTTTAAATACCCCCTGGGTTCCCTCAAATCCAGGTCCTTGGAAAGATCTCTGGCTCTTCCCTTCTATACCCAAAGTTGATCATTTTGCCTGGGCTTTGACCCATAACAGTATTTTAACCTACAACAATCTCAAGAAGAGGGGCTGGGAGGGACCCTCCCGCTGTCCTCTGTGTAGAGTTCACGAAGAAACCCCTGAGCATCTCCTTTTCGAATGTGGTTACTCAAAAGAAGTTTGGAGCCTCCTCCTGGGGGGGGTACCTCCTCGTTCTCCCTCTCTGGCTTCAGATTTCTTAAGTAATTGGCAGACTTTATCCCCTTTTGACCTTCACAAGAAACACCTCCTCAAAACAGTATGGATGTGGCTCCCAAAATTCATATGCTGGAAACTTTGGTTAGAAAGAAATAACCGGATCTTCAATGATGTCGAAAGACTGCCCTCCCAGGTTGCAATCAAAGCCAGAACGTTGCTGGCAGAAACAATAAACGGAAAGCCCCACATTATGAACTCCGGCCCCCTCTCGGAGGAGGAAGACAGATGGCTTAAAGATTTTAGCCAAAATCATCACAGTATCACTCAAATTCAGCCGAAGCCAATTAGGAAATGGGAAATTCGATTGGAGGAGCAGGAATTCATCCAATGGAGGTCGTCTCTCAAGGATTGGTGCCTTTTCTTCGATGGGGCCTCGAAAGGGAACCCAGGACAGGCAGGCGGAGGAGGAATCTTAATAGACCCTTCAGGAAACACTCACACTGTGTACGCATGGGGCTTAGGCCATGCTTCCAACAACCCGGCTGAGTTTCTCGCCCTATGGCAAGGTCTCCACCAGGCCTTAAAAATGGGAATCCAGTCACTCAGAATTTTCGGTGACTCCAAGCAAGTTCTGGCCTCACTCATAACCAAAAAAACGCCGAATGACAGCTCTTTAGCCCAGCTGTACAGAAGGTCCGCCCTCCTACTCAGTCACTTCAAAGAAGCCCACATGAATCACGTGCTCAGAGGTCGGAATGGTCAAGCTGATGCTCAAGCGAATATTGGATCCCTTCTGAGCAAAGGAATCATAAAAGTGAATGCAGACACGTCCTATCACCTCATCCCTTAAGCAGATCGGATCCCAAACAACGAAGCTCCTCGTGATCATCAGGACGAACTGGCCGATAGCTCGATCCTCCATCATTATGTTGGACGAAAAATCCCCAGTCCTGCGATCGCAATCTTACTCGGGCTGGGCGGCTCCTCAGGGTTTTGTCCCGGTCTCTCTTCAAAAAGGGAAGAACGCTCTGCCTTCTCTCATCTTCAAGCGTTCTCAGGCAAATCTCTGGTCCCCTCCTGCGTTGAAGTTCTACAGAGCGATGGACAAGAAGGGCTCTGCGTCCAAGCCGAGTCTCACTCCTCAGGAGCGCATTGAGATTCTCCGGGCTGAGCTGAACAGCATCAAGGCAACCACAGCCAAAAACAAGTGGGAGCTGCTTGAAGTGGAGATGAAGGATATCAAAGACGACCTGTCGGACGAGATCCAAGCTGGGTTGAAAGATGCTGCGAATTTCATGGGAGAACTTGGAAAACGGCTCTGCAAGTTGGAACTCTAGGTAGAAGAGATAACTACGGCCCTTGGAAAGATCTCAGAGGTCACGGCTGAAGCTTCTTCTAAGAAAGAGCACTGAACCAGTTCGCGTCTCCAGCCCGTTCGATTTTGGAAGCCATGAGGGTCTTCAGAAGTCCTTCTAGTAGTCTAAATCCTCGGTATTTTCAGGCTATTCGGCAAGTATAGAGTCAAGTATGAAGAGGTTCACTATTAAGAATCTTGTCTCCTGAGCAACAACTCACATTTTGAAACTGTAAGGGTTGGCAGCCCCCTCTGCCGCTTACTAAATAAAATCTCCATAACCGATCTTGTTAAAAAAAAAAAACATCACCAAAAATGTTATCGCACAATCTATACTTTCCCAAAGCCTAAAGTAAAGTATCGCTAGATTGACGTAACACATATCTAACCCTATCACTGTCACCTCAATAGGGTACCTCTTTCTCTTTAGGAGGAAGAAAAACTCACTCCAAGGGAGACATCCAACTAGGACCCAATTGGTTGATGAAGGGAAAAAAGATACAGTGAAGACCCACCCCTCTCTGTAGGTCACTCAACAAAAGAAGTCACTTGGTGAAGCTTAAAAGGACAAGGGGAAATGAAAATGGGTTTGAACCTTCCCTTTACTAATGAAACATCAAACCTTAGTAGCATAAGTTATAATCAATGACTTCTTTAACAAATTATGTGCTTCCTGAACAATTTACCATACAATAAAAGTGAGATTATAGTAGCAACAATGTATCTTGAATGGTGCAAGTTATGATGACAAGGAAGAGATAAAAGAGTCTTGCAAACTTGATAATGCTTTGTCACTCACACTTTTCAAGATAAATACAAGTCAATAAATGACTTAAATGGTTGTCCAAACATTTATAACAACAATAATTAATGATGATGACATCAATGAAACCACTTCATAAAAGTACTATAATAAATAAATAAGACACTTCTTCAGTATACAATGATTGTGGATTGCTTAGTACAAATGCCCAATGGTTTTATGGATGATTTTAGGATGGTAAGGGGTGCAACAGTGGCTGTAACAACATCTTATGACAGTGGTAACAACTTCAGAATTTTCACTCTAAGAAGACAATTAATCATACACTTTAACACTTATTGATAGTACCTTTCCTTATACAAATTTTGGGATGACTTAGATGGTTAGTAGGCTAATATAAGCTACAAAATGATAGATTTAGCAATGATTATGACAACAACAAATTAGTTGTTAGTATTCCAGACTAGGTTAGTGAATTAATAGAGTATGAAGTGAAAGAGTAATAGAAGAGGAATAGTACCTTCAAGGGTAATGGATTCAAAGAGGATGGCTTCTTCTAACGAGGCAAATTATTGATGATGATGCACAAAAGTCTAAGAGGGAAAAATAATAGGAGAAGTAGTAACTTTAGTCCTCCTAGGCTTTGACCTCAAGAGACGAGATGCTAGGGTGTAGGAAATTCTAGGCCCTAGTGCCTTGCTCTCCTTAGCCTTTTTATGGAGTAAAACTTATGCAACAATAACTAAGTCCAAACCCTTAGAGTGCTATCAATTAAGGGCTCTAGGGTTTCACTAGTTACTAGATCAATTCAATGAAAAGATTGGCAAATAAAAAGTAAGAAAGTAGCAACTTAAGTTTCTTACTTCAAGCATTAAATACACCATGCAATTTCATAATATTGTATGAGAAAATAAAACCATACAATAAACCATTCAATAGATGACAAAATGCATATTTCACTTACTTGCACCAAGAATAATCATGAGAATACCAAGCAAGATCACCATAAAACTTCCAAATTGATCCAAGTTGAAAAAATCAGCCTTAAACACGAGTGGCGCCTCACAATTTCAGCCAATAACCCTAATAGGGCACAAATTTCAGACCTCTTGTCTCCAACGACAAGTTGTTATGAAAATGAATATCACTTTTTGCTTATTTATACAAAATTTAACCTAAAATTAATTTATGTTCATAATTACTAGGCCGACCTTGCCAATTTTTTACACAAATTAAATCTGGACAAAATAAAATTAATTTGCATCTAAAAATCACTCCAGGGTTGAC
>ML809503.1:93449-137195 GCA_009831015.1 Picea engelmannii | reverse complement strand
TCACTTGTTGGAAAGCCATTGGTTCTCCTTCCCTTACCGAGTCACACAATACTATACAATCCGTTAATGGTACATGGTTTAAACCTTATGGTGTTCTTCCTGCATTATCTATTGCGCTAGAAGGAAAAGAGGTTATTGTAGAGGTTGAGGTGTTTGATGCACCTATCGATTACAACCTCTTACTTGGTCATAGTTGGATCGATGCTATGCATGCAGTTGTTTCTATTGTTTTTTGTGTGATACATTTACCTCACCAAGGTTAATTTGTTACAATAGATCAACTCGCCTTTTTTAGTTTTGATTCACGCACTAGTAATGTTCCTTTGATAGAGAAAACACCTCTTGGTTACGAGAATTTTGGTGTGGGTATTTTAAAGGATTCATCGTTAATGGGTACTTTCCCCTGTTCACCAACCAATGTTCCTCCTTTTGTCTCTTTTATTAACATGATTTCGACCAATGTTGGTGTTGAAACACAGTTTATTTTTCTTCTTATAATCTTAAAATCATTTTTTCTTTGGTTATGGAGCCTCCCTTAGTTCTAAAAGGAGTAAAAAATCTTTCAAGAATTTTGAGTTTAGGGTTTTGGCTATTCACAAAGTATGAATTTTAAATAACAACTCCAAAGTTTCGATACCGAAGTCTCGAAAAGTAATTGTTTAAAAGAAATTAAACCGAATTAAAAGGAACAATTAAAAATGTTTAACGACTTTCTAAGCCTTTCGTATTTTCTTTTTTGTCCCTCTCAACTTAAACAATATTTCAATGTCCCGATGCACTTTTTTACGAAATCCCTTTTTAATCGAGATTAATTAAATTTTAAACATACTTAACAAATCGTTAATCAGTCGCATTTCAGAAAATCAGATGAGTTATCATTTTCTCACACTCAAGAAACCCCAAAGTCCGAAATCCTGAAAGTATTAATAACTTAATCATAATTAACTTAACATTAAAAACATGGTTAAAGATATTAAATGACTTTTCACATTTCACTATTCGGGAGTTTTCGAAGACGTTCCTTTCGAAATCCCAGTTTTGAATCACCGATATATGTAAGTATTTATAACAGATTAATGGAGATATTTTCAGCGTAAAGTGTGTATCTATAGGTGTACCATCTCCATTAAAGAATTTAATTTTTATCACCTATATTGGTACGCTCAATTTAAGGAAAGTTATGGGTCAATAAAGGTTTGTTATTTTGAATTTCATTTTTACTTCCAGACAAGAAGCAAGTTACATTCAAAGGAGCTCATGCATTTCTTCTCTGTAACAGGTTCTCATTTTTAGCACAAACATCATGGCACCCAGAAAAACACCTAAGAAGAGTGAAGAGGCCAGTGAGAGATCCAATCCAGATGGAGATGTTATATCTGATACTACACCACATGTTGTGGACTCAATCAAGTCTTGGAGATAGATTTTTGATATCTTGGAGTATGAGCTGAGGAATTGCCCCGACAATTTCGAAAACAAAAGGAATGAAAATAAACTCATGGATATAGCAAAATCTAAGCTACATAAGATAGCCATATGGCCGAGACTCATGCCATACAATGACATAATAAGCCGGGCTTTAGAAAAAACTAACATTCAGACTAGGAGCATTCTAAATCACCAAAGGGTCGTCGTCGGCTCATTCAGACTAGAGCACCTCCAAGTAATTTATAAAATGTCCCCTGTCTCTAAATACATTTTTAATGTCGAATTCGTAGAAGAATTTTAAAGAAAAGAGTGTACAGAATTGGATCAACATATCCAGGTATAATCAAAGATTGGTGGGGAATTCCAGCGAAATTTAGAGCTGATACCCATGGAAATTATGCCACATCACCGTTAAACGAATACATGGTTTATATAGAAATGATGTTGTGTAGATTGTTTGGGAGGAAAATTCCTACCCATTTCCTGGTGGAATGGGTGACAATTATACATGAGGTAGCGGAGGGTTTCACCTTTAACTAGACCAAAATCCTTTCAGATAACCTATCTAAAGAGATTAAGGATTACCAGATGGAAAAATCAAAAGGTCGACTTGTATATTTTTACATGTCTGCATATATTATGGATGTTGTCTGGTACATGAATCCATTCCCCTTGATGAATTGGAGATGGAGCCCAGCCTGTGCTGAACCCATTCATGTTTATCACTCTAAACTATGGGAGGAGAATGTTAAAGATTTCTTTTACGAAATCTGTCACTACGTAGTGATACCTGTGCACCAAATTTTGTATGGTCATGCACCCCCTCAGATTTCAGAGAAAATCATGTGAAACCTTAAGGCAGTTGTCGATTGGTTCATCAAAGAGAATTTCTCTTATGTTAGAGTCTTCGGATGTTCAATCCCCCCTCATGCTCTCCCTAAATTTCTCACTGACAGTTTGGTGTGAAGAGAAGTGGCATGCCAGATAATAACAAGAGGCATTGGTACAGAGTTAAAAGCATCTCAAAAGAAATTATGACCAGTGTTTCCTATGCATCTTGGGAAGTTTTCATTGCTTAATCTTGGCCATTCTAAAGTGGAAGCCACAACATTAGAAGACATTAAGATGGTAGATCTTGAACTCAGAAAGAACGACCCATACCAAATTATGGGAAATCATCTAACTCATTGCAACATGAAAATGTTTGAACATGAAAAATCCCCCTGTAATGACATATTCAAAGGAGCCAGATCATATGAGGAGATATTAGAGAGAGTTCAGGCCTTACCCCCTGACTTGCAGACCAGATTTCTTTCTTTCCATAAGAACAGATGAAGTGGTTTTCCAAATATACTACAGGGAGAAATGGTAACCTCTAATCCATAACAGGAAAGCATACCCCCAGGTTTCAACTGAAAGCCTTCTGACGAGAAGACTGCAGAAGAAAATCCAAAGAAGATTGAAGCATCTTCACAAAAAGCAGAAGCTTCACAAATAGAGCACACAAGTTCGGAAACAAATTCTACACTTGAGACACCTCCAAAGTCGAGTCAAATGATTCCACCTTCATCATCGACTATTCCTACTAATATTCCCAAAACAACAAGAGAAACTCAATCTACAGAGTTGGGCAACCCTATTACATCATTGACTCCTTTACAGTCAACATTAGGGACTCCTCATCTAGAAGTTATATATGTAAGTGACCTCAATCCAATCTCTAGAGAAGAGATACCTTCCTCTGATTATTTTTTCAGTAAGAAGAGGAAAGCAGTATTGAAACAGAAAATGCATCTGAGAGAAGGCACAATGGTAAAGAAACACAGAGTGCTCATAGATGGACAGAACCTAGAAGAGGAAGATTTCACCACTGAGGTAGTAGGCTCTATGGGAGCTTTGGAAATGACTAACTTATTTTCAGTTGACAATCTAAAAACAAAGTTGAATAAGAAGGATCAAATGATAGCCCAGTTGCAATGTCAAATAAAAAATACTGAGAAAAATATCAGAGAGGAGATAAACAAAGGTCTAGAACAAGCTAGAGCTTCCAACAAATAGGAGATTCAACTGCTCAAATCTAGCTTGGATGAGATGTATAAGAAGATGCAATCCAGTCAGGGATAGGTCATCCATCGGGAATAATTAGTAAGACAGTTGCAGGATAGCTTGAATTCTATTCAAAATCAGGTGATAGATTTAAAAAAAATTCAAGCCCAGGCACTGGAGGTGCATATGAATATAGAAGCAGAGCAACAAGGATTAATTTCTAAAGTAGAAGTTATTCAGAACTATTTCCAAGAAATAAGTCAATCTTTCGATAACATTGTTTTTAAAGAAAAAGAGGCTAAAGAATCCCGAGCTACTTTTCAAAAAGCAGTTGTACTTTCAGAAAAATAAGAGGTATCAGAAACTCCAAGGTCGTCTGTTGCAGAGCATATCAAGGGTGATATCATGCTTAAAGTATGGGAGGCCAACATAGCCGAAAGTAAGAAAATGACCAAGGAAGTCAAGGGTGATTGTGAAGAGACCTTTGATTTACTAGAAAAAGGATCATTAGGTATTGGAGAAGACGATTGTCCTGGGTTACTAGGACATATCAATATTGTAAGACATCAACTGAAACTAAAAGATAACGTGAATGAAATTTAGGTTGAAATTTCACAATTAAAGGAGATTGATGTTACCCAAATAGACAGGTGGTTGGTGAAGCCAAATTTAAAATTGCAATCAGTTAAGTTTGCTAACAAAGAGATTGAAGACTGATTCCTTAAACTTCAGAGAAAGTTTTATCTGTTCGAGGCAAAGGATATACCAGAGTCTCCTAGATTTTTTGTGCATTTTCTAGAAAAATGTATTGAATGTCTCGGACCAAAAGAAGGAGATACTTTGAAGAAGAAATGAAGTATCATACTGTAGGCTCATATTATCAAGATGATAGAAAAAATAAAAGATAACCATGCAAACAGTTCAAGTTCGCAATTTTGTAACCGTTAGCCCCTAGGAGTTAGGAAATCACCAACCATCAAGAATTGGTGACTTAGTATAAATATAATTTCATAAGACTGAGAAAAGGAATTTTTTCGACCGATTGTACTAGAGAAGTTTTTACAGTGATTAATGAGAATACAAAACGAATATTCCAAATTCTGTCAACCTTGATTTATGTGTTCCTCTTTACTTTCATTTTCAACATCTTCCCTTATATATCTTTGATGAATGTTTAACTGCAATTTAGTACAACATCTATTGTGGTTAGGAATCATTTGATTATTTAATTATTTACAGTCTTTCCTCTATGCTTGCTATCAGCAGGTTCAATACCTATAGATTATTTAGATTTCTATCTTTTTATGCTTCATTAGAGATATTTGGTATTCCTTCTTCTTCTATTGCAAAGTGATATTCCTCTATGATTGATGCCTCACCTTGTTTAAATAGCTTTATGTTTTCTTCCCATCACTTTCATGATTTTCGAATTTTACTCAGGAATAGGAAACGACCTCTGAAACTATTATGTTATTAATTTAAGTTTGGGAACTTTCCTCTTGCAATCCAAAATAGAAATAGCAAACCTTGAAAACAAAGTAATAGATTTTTTTTTTTTTAACCTTTATCCCTCATGACTGTACCTGTTACAAGACAACCCAATATAGAACCCGGCCTTTTAGATCATACTAGCATCGCTTTGAACTTATTTAACACTATCTTACAGACATCAAACACTCGAATTGAATTAGAACATTCATGGGAAACAATTGAATAGGATATAAGCATCCAGGAACACTGGGAAGCTAGATAGAGATAGTTAAGAAACTAGCCATAACTTTTCTTTTAGTAACTGATAGATTTTATACCTTAACTCTCTCTACCTTTTTCGGATGCCTAGAATTTATATTTTAAAGCCTTAAATATAAACTTTGGAACAACAGTTGGCAAAACCCCTAAGTCTTATGACCCTTGGATAGTACCTAGCTTGGATGATTGTCTTCTTTATGGTGACCAAATTCCTTTAATTTCGGTGGAATTGGCCTATCAAGCTATTCAATCGACAAATCTATCTCCTCATTCTCTCTTTGATACATCTCCTGATATGTTTCACATGGTATTTCACACTGATGAAATGATCATGATAGTTATTTCCCTAGAATACACCCCATGGGATGATGGGAATCATCATTCTATCCTCTTCCTGGAATCTAAGACTATCGAGAGTTACCAACGGATTTTGAATCCATATACATTCATTATTATTCCCCCAGTTTTTGAACCAACACGTGATGTTTTCTATGAAGGGAAATTGGGAAATATTTCACCTACCATCCCTATAAATATTTTGATTAAGCCTAGAATTATGGAAAATGTTCATATAGGTTCCTCATGTTCTTCTGATGAGATCCAAACTTACAAGGCCCTTTTCCAAGATTTTTGTGGCATTTATGCATGGAGTTATGAAGAAATTCTTGGACTTGATCCATATATTGTTGTACATGAAATTAAGACATACCTTGACGTTAAGCCCGTTCGATAAAGACTTCACCCAGTTCATCTATGAAAAGCTGTTGCGATCAAAATTGAAGTTGAAAAACTTCTTAAAGCTGGTTTTTTCTACCCTATAGCGTTGACTAATTGGGTGTCCAATCTTGTTCCGATTACGAATGAACAAGGAACGATCTGTGTTGGTGTTGATTATAGGGATATTAATAAGTATTGTCCCAAATATAATTATCCAACCCATTTTGTAAACCAAATTGTTAACGATTGTGCTAGGAGTGAAATCTTATCTTTGATGGATGGTTTCTCTGGCTATAATCAAATCAATATTTTACCCGCAGATCAACATAAGATTGTTTTTATTTTACCTTGGGGTACCTTTTTATACCTTAAACTCCCTTTCAGTCTCAAGAATGTTGGCGCGACTTTTCAACGTGCTATGTCTTATGCTTTTCATGATATTAAGAATATTGTACAACCTTACCTACATGACTTACCGGTGCATTCTATGCACCATCAAGATCACTCAACACACTTGCGAGCCATTTTCCTACGATGTCGATATTACCGCATACAATTGAATCCACATAAATGTGTTTTTTGTGTGGATTCTAGATGACTTATCATCTTTATTGTTTCTACTCATGGGATTAGGGTGGATCCTTTGAAGGTTGAAGCTATTATCAGTTTGTCTACTCCTTCTACCTTACGCCAACTCCAAAGTTTGCAAGTGAAGGAATTTTTTTTATGTCAATTCATTCCCAATTATTCCGAACTAATGAAAGGTTTCACTCAACTTCTTAAGAAGGGTCATGACTTTGTATGGGACGAAACTACCAACAAATATTTTGAAGCTTTGAAACTTGCATTAATGTGTACACCACTCTTATTTCCCCTTGATTATAGTCGAGATTATTTCTTATGCGAGGCTGCTTCAAATTGTACCATAGCTATGGTTCTAGTCCAAGAGGATGATTCACACGATGAACATGTTATTTACTATTTAATTTAGAGTCTTATGACCACCGAAATAAAATATATTTACTATTTAAGTCAAGTCATTCAATATTTTCGTCATTATATCTTATTGCGCAAAACCACGATTATTTATGATTGCAACCCTATGCAACATATCCTCACACGAAAATTGCTAGGGGGAAAATACTTAAAATGGATAGTGATTCTCCAAGAGTTTGATTTGAATTTTGAGCAAGCCAAGTCAAAGAAATCTTTGGTCTTTGTTGAGTTGATATGTGACCTTCCCTCCACTAAGACAGAAATTGTGGCAGAACATTCTTTTCCTGATGAGTCTCTCTTTTTTTATCAATTCAGACGATATCTAGTATGGAGACATTATCATTTATCTCCAAACCCAAACTTTCCAGCCTAATCTTTTTCGTGCAGATCATCGTCGTATTAGGTATCAAGCCCGTCAATATATTATCCTTGGTGATACCCTTTACCATCATGGTATTGATTTTGTATTTCGACGATGTCTAACCTATGATAAAATCGAGAAAGATTTAAATGACTGTCATTCTAGATATTGTGGTAGTCATATGTCTGGGTATGTCACTGCCCAAAATATATTACGAAATGGTTACTTATGGCCCTCATTGTTTAAGGATTGAATTATAGTGGTTCAGAAATTCCATGCTCGCCAAACATATAACAATAAGATTCGATCACATCCTACTCCTCTTTATCCTATAGTTTCCGTCAGTCCATTCACTAAATGGGGCATTGACTTTATGACATGTAACCCTCACTCGGTCGGGGGGCATGGATACATCATTGTAGATGTCGATTATTTCACTAAATGGGCCGAGGTAATTCCTACATTTGATAATACTGGGAAAACTGCAACATTGTTCATATTTAATCATATCGTCACTCGGTTTGGTGTCCCTCAAGCCATCGTCACCGATCATGGCAACCATTTTTGCAATTTCATGATGTCTGAGCTTAATGATAAGTTGGGTCTATAGAATGAAAACTCAACCCCTTACTATCCATAGGCCAATGACCAAGTTGAGGCAATCAAAAAAGTTTTAACCACTATGCTTCGACGGATGGTAGGGATTCACAAGTCAAGCTGGCACACAATGATTTTTTCAACATTATGGGTCTATTGGACGTCTGTTAAATCTGCCACATGGTTCATGCCTTTCCAGTTAGTGTATTGTATCGAAGCCATTTTGTCGATTGAATGTGAAATCTTGTCTCTAAAACTAGTTTTCGGACTTCTCCCCAACACCACAGTCGAAGAAGAATGTCTCTTGTATTTACTACAATTAGAGAAGACTCGTCGTAATGCTGAGTTAGTCATAGAAACTCAGAAGAAACATGTCAAATCACAATATGACAAACATGTCAAACAACGTGTTTTTTTTTAGGGAAATTTAATTCTCCTTTATGAACAAGATCGTGACTTATTGGAGGCAGGTAAATTCGAGCCCATGTGTCATGGCCCTTATATCATTAAATGAATATTAGAGAAAGGGTATTATGAGCTAGTAGATTACAATGGAATCCCTTTGGGTGAACTCAAAAGTGGGATTTACCTAAAGAAGTACTATGCTTGAGATGTTTTGCTTGAGTGTTTTGTATTTTAGTGTATCATACTCTAGTGTGTTTTTTGTCGTTTCTTTTTCTTCCTTTAAACTTCTTACCTTGCCTCATGCTTGGTTTCTAGATGTCTATGTTCTCACTATCCTATATCGTCTTTATTGATGGTGCTAGTCGCAGTACTCAAAATCTAGCATCTATTGCATGCAGAATCTATGCACCTACGGATGAGTTGATCAACCTACACGGTATTTGCCTTGGTCATGCAACTAATAATATTGCAGAATACAGTGCAGTTATTGAGTTATTAACTGATGTCATTTCATTTGGAATCTGTCATCTAATTGTATGTCTTGATTCACAACTAGTGGTGTGCAATTAAGAAACGTTTATTCCATTTGAAGTCCTACATTGTTACGGGTATACTTGAGAATTCGCCTCTTGGAAATAAATTTTGATTATATTGAATATCAACACATTCCTAGATATCTAAGCACATTAACATATGCATTAGCCAATTGTGTTTTAGATCAACATTTGCACCATTTATAAATCCAAACACCCACATATAAAGACAAGTAAGTCGGTAGAAGTTTTATATTATAATGTCAAAATTTACAAGAAGTGTATGTCCTGAGACCAAAATGGTGAAGCACATAGCTTCATATGCATATGCATCAAGGATGATGCTCGCTATAAAAAACAACTGCATGTGCTACACAATGGAGCAGTTGACTAATGGATGGTGACACAAACTATATGGCATCGGTAGCGTCGAGGTAACTCATCCACAGTGATGTTGGGGGTGTTCATGGTAAATCCCTCAGGGTTGCATTCGATCTCCTCGAGATCCTCAGCTGCTACCCCTTGACCTACCACTGCGCCCATCTCTCCACGTATCTGGATAGGAGATGATCCTCAAGGCCTGAAAGGCACCACATCTACATTGTTGAGAGCACTTGATTAGTCTCAGATATATAACAAAAAAATATATATAATTAAAATACCAAAAACAACATATAATGAAAAAAATCATTTTTACCTATCTCCCTCGACTGAGAACCCTTAGGTAATGCCAAGTCAAGATCTCCACGAAAGTCAGTTCCGACATATGCATAGTCCTCAATCATGACAAGTTGATCCCTTCTCCACTTCAGTGGTTTTTAAGACTTTGGGGATTTTCAATATGTGTTCAACAACTCAGACTGTGCATACTAATCGGAGGCTCCAAACACCTATCCTAGAGGGGAAACCAATGGGTTCTTTTGATGGAGTTGCATCATCAAGTGGACTTAAAAGTGGAGTAGGGGGTTTATTAAAAATTAGTGATAACACTTTGTATAAATGGACTTTCAATACTACACCTAGTTCAAACAATAGGGCAGAGTTACTGGGAGTTTGGGCAATTCTTTTGTTGGCTACAAGACTTCATATCTCAGAACTGCAAGTTGTTGGAGATTCAAAAATCATTATATATTGGTGCAAAGGAAAAGGAAGGCTTAAGATTATTTCTTTAGAGTTTTGGAAGCTTAAAATCAAAGAATTAAGCGCAATATTTAGAGCTATCAATTTCACCCATACTCATCGAGAATACAACAATGAGGAAGATATGTTATCAAAGAAAGCGCTCAAGGAACAAATTGGAAAAATCTACTTCACCCAGTGGGAAGAAGGATATAAAGGTCCTACTAGATGCTTAAATATATTTTAGTATACCTTCCAAGTTTTAGAGTAGCTCTGTTTTTTGAGGCAATGATAATACCATAATGCTGTAGTGCCATTCTCCTTATTCTATTAGGAAGGGACATTGTGGGTGTATTCCATTTTTTAAAACTTGAGATTATAGCTTATATGCAATCATATCTTAGTTGGAGGGATAGTTTTAAACTCAGAACTTTTTCATGGACTTATTTTAGACAAGTGGCAGTAAATGTACACAATTATATATATATATAATATAATGAGAAATTTTCAGTTGGAAAAGTTTGGCGGAATTGTGTAAGAGACAATTTTATGGTAATATCTTGCTCTCAGAATGAGAGTAAGATATGGTATAAAGCCATGTATAATAATTTTTTAAATACAAGCATGAGTTGAGAGAAAATTGTTATTTTTGTTAGGTATGAGTAAATATATTTGTAAGTAATTTATATAAAGATTTAAAATCGTAAAAATGATTTGAAATTTTATATTTTTTATTATTATAAACTTATGTGTATAAGAAGAGATTTCAAAATTGTAAAAAAACATTTAATTCTTGATTATTATTTATTATTGAGAAAATGTATATGTTGGTTGTTTGAGATTGTATTTTAATTAATACAAGTAAATGTTAGGAAAAAAAAGATTATTATTTATTATTGAGAAAATTTATATGTTCGTTGTTTGAGGTTGTATTTTAATTAATAAAAATAAATGTTAGGAAAAAAAGAAACAAGGGGAGGAAAAAATTAACTTTGTAAGAAAACATTTAATTCTTGATTATTATTTATTTTTGAGAAAATTTATATGTTGGTTGTTTGAGGTTGTATTTTAATTAATACAAATAAATGTTAGGAAAAAAAGATTATTATTTATTATTGAGAAAATTTATATGTTCGTTGTTTGAGGTTGTATTTTAATTAATAAAAATAAATGTTAGGAAAAAAAAAACAAGGGGAGGAAAAAATTAACTTCCTAAATGTTTTGTTTTGCAGCTTGCCATCTTTGTTTTAAAAAACTTGTGTGAAGACATTGTTATATGGTTTGTAGTGTATATTAATTGTAACACATCTCTCTAGCCACAATGAATGATGAAAAGAAACCACTAGAAACAAGGGGAGAAAAAAATTAACTTCCTAAATGTTGTGTTTTGCAACTTGCCATCTTTATTTAAAAAAAAATTGTGTAAAGACATTGTTATATGGTTTTGTAGTGTATATTAATTGTAACACGTCTCTCTAACCACAATGAATGAATGATGAGCCAAAGAAAGCTAAGTGAAAAGTTTTTTTTTTAGAGATAAATTCCAATTCCAAATGGCTTTCCCCCATCCCCCTATAGTTTGTTGCTAGGTGATCACAGCTAATGCTCTATAGACATTTTTGACAGTTAGTGCACCTGACTTATCACCTCCAGACCATTTCAACTCATCCTCCATGTCTTGTAGTTAGATACCAACACCTGATGGTAAGTTTTAATAACAATCCCATTCTTTAGCTAAATCGCTTGAGAGCGCTAGCTCTCCACTATCTTTCCAGTATGTATCAAAATAGATTTTCTAGGATTCACCTTTGGCCTGAAAAAGAAAGGTTAATTTTCTCTATTTTAGGGAACATAAGAGCTCGAGCGACAGGAGGGATGGCCTTCTAAGAAAAAGTACCATGTCCCTGCCTATTAAGATCGCATGAATAGAGCTCGGGCTCCAGCTCAACCGATGGGAAATGACCGATAATGCTTTTAGAATATTTTTCCAGGTCTGAGAAGCCGCAACCATTTTGATAGTAGTCATTTTGAACCAGGTAGCAACTGAGACATATGGTAGATATTTATATTTAATGATCGAATGCCATATTCCTTCCTTCGTCAATACTCTCCACATTGTGTTTTCCGCCAAAGCTTTATTAAAGAGAAATAAATTCCTCAAACCCCAACCCCCAAATTTCTTTAGTTTTGTTATCACCTCCCACCTACAGAGATGAATTCAGTTTTTGTTGTTGCATCTAGACCATAAGAAGGATAAAATTAAATGACGAATCTTATTTAGAACCAAATTTAGAACCACTGCCAATGTCATCCAATAGACCGATTGACATTCCATGACCGCTTTTATAAGGATGAAGCACCCTCCAAGGGTAAGCCATTTATTGCACCAATGATCGATCCTCCTCTCAAATTTATTTTTTATCCACCTCTAGTCCTCTATTTTATAGCTTGAAGGTTTCAAGTAGTAGCCCATATATTGAAATATAGAATTAAGGTCCATAAAATTATACGGGAATAACTCCTTGAACTACTCTAACAGGTCTCCTTGAAGGCCTGAGTAATGAAAAGTGGATTTGGATAAATTAATCTCTAATCTTGAGGCTCTAATGAAGACCGATAGGAGGTTCGCGATCTCCTGCCATTCCTGAATTTTGGCTCTTGTTATAATCATCACATCATCAACGAAGAACAAATGTAGGATTTTAACTATTCTAGCAACCTTCACTCTCGTCAGCTTCCCTTATTCCTTACCTCTTTTGAGAAATAAACTGAGTCCTTCCATCACAAGAATATATAACAGACGAGAAAGTGGGCAACCTTGCCCCAGTCCTCTGCCTCGCTGGAAAAAGGAAGAATGCTTGCCATTAATCAAGACTACGTAGGTAGCACTTTTTACACAACTCATTAACCATTTGGTAACCATCGGATCGAAGCCCAATTGAATTAAGATTAATCTTAAGAAATTCCAATTGATACAATTGTATGCCTTCTTTAAGTCAAGATTCAAAATTAATGCCTTCAATTTTTTTTCTTAATATTGTGTATGCATTCCTGAGATGTCCCTATGGCATCTAGTATTTGTCGCCCCTACAAAAACCCAATTGTTCTCCCGACAAGGATCGAGAGAGAACACATTTTCTTCTATTAGCCAAGATCTTTGCTATAACTTTATAACAAAGGTTACAGAGCGTTATAGGTCTAAAATCTCCAAAATTTGAAGGCTTATTAACTTTTGGTATTAAAACCAGGAATGTTGAGTTATGTTCTTTAATCACTTCACCCCTTCTCCTAGAGTCCTCAAACACCTCGAGTAAATATTCCCCAACCATCTCGAAATAATGTAGGAATAACTCGATAGTCCAACCATCTGGTCCTAGACTTTTATCCTTTGCAAAGTCTTTAAGGACCTTCCATAATTCCTCCTTCGAGCAGGGTCTTTCCAATAGTACCGAATATTCCTCAGTTATAATATGAGGAAACAGTCTAGTTAAATGCACTTGATCAACCATCTGTGAGCCTGATTCCCCACCTTTTCCTTTGAAATAATTAATTGTTGCATCTTTACAGCCTCTTGTTCAAAGTGTTCTTGTCCACTCTCATCTTGTATCTCCCAAATCTACTTTCTATTTCTTTTGTAGCTGGCGAAATGATGAAATAATTTATTATTCTAATCGTTGCTCTTTATCCAAGTTGCTCGGTTGTGTTGTCTCTATCTTTCCTCTTCTACCAAAAGGAGATTGATTCTCTCTTTTTCTAGAAATTTGATTTGTCCTTTGACTTCCCAACTTCTCATGCCAGTGTGGGGTGCCTGATATAATCCATGCAGATCCTCTTCTAGTTTTTCTAGTTTTAATGTTGATTATGATCTACATTGTATCGTCCAGATTTTAACTTGATTCTTCAAAAAAATTAATTTCCAGACCAGTCTTTGTTGTAGCCTCGTCCCTTTTAAAAATATTTGATCCTTCCAGACTATGTGGACTATACACAAAAATGCATCTTCTATCATCCACATCAGATTTAACTTGAATGGATAAGATTTGGTGTGGTCATTTCCATCAAGTTGTAACAACACTGGAGCATGATCATATATATATGGATAGGTTACCCAAGATCGATATCTTCCCAAAGTTCTCAAGAAACCTATTCGATGAATACCCTATCTATTCTTTTCAAAATATTGTATGTTCCCAATATTCCATTTCTCCAAGTGGGCACTACAACATCAGGTAAGATATCCATTAGTCCACTGTCATGAAAAAGTTATTTGAAATAATATGTTCATTGATTCGGTTGAGCAGCATCCCCCCATATCTCACCTTCACACAAAGTAAAATTAAAATCCCCAGCCACTATCATATTTTTAAGAGAGAGTAACCCCCTAACCATTACCTTCTCCTAGAATTCCTTTCTGTCATTATGAGGCCCATAGACATTTATAAAGGAAATCTGTTTCTTTAACTCAAATCTTGTACCTATCAAGAGTAAACCACCACAACAAATGTAAGACATGAGATCAAATTTGGATGGGTCCCAAGAAACTAATAGCCCCCCTAACTTGCCAACTGAAATCACTACACAGGTACACCAATCTGGTCTTATAGTAGAAAGGAAAGATCTGGCATGCATTTCGTCCACCTAGGTCTCTTGCACAAAATTTTTATTTGGATGTGTTATGTGAAGGAGTCTATGCATGGAGGCAATTTTCAGGGATACCCCTACCCCTCTGATATTTAGGGAGAGAAGAATCATGGCTTTTCCCTTGCTAAGGTGTTCATGCCTCTAAGCGCCCAGATATCTGAAAAAGTGGAAAAACAATGCTTCAGACTAACATGAATATTCTTAGCGTTCTTACAAGCACTCCTAGTTTTCATAGGTGAAATTTCACAACCCAAACCCCTCGACCAGGAAAACAATTTTCCAGAGGACTCTCCAATGCAATCACATAGATCAGACTCATAACTTGTCTCCTCTCTAATAATGGATGCCCTCCCCTGGAACGTGGGAATAGGTATAGGGGAATACATTTCTTTAAAATCCGGAACCAGAGAGTCTAGGACTGCTCCGAAGGAGCAATCGCCAATATTAGACTCCCTAAACCCTAGTAACTGCAAGCTATCTGCCACTGGCTCACTGGCAAAATCTATAACAACCCAAACTTTCGACTCTACTACAGGAGAAAGGTCGAATCCCTTGGTCAATTACCCCCACGGGGCTCTATCTGTAGCAAAAAAACCACCGCCAACTAATACCCCACCTGTAAACTTATTCACTGGAAAGTTATTCAACCCCTTAGGCTCCAATAGAGGCTCCACCATCTATGTGGTTAAATGGGACAAAGTCCTCCCTCTGTTCTGTGAGAGGGTGGGAGATCTTAAAGGAGGGAAATCATCCTGCTCCAAAAAATTTAAAGTATCACTAGCCTGCTTACTACCCACTCCCTCCAAGAAGGACCCATCCAGAGTGTCGCATTCCCAAGAAGACAACGAAAAATATAGAAAAGGGAAAATGCATTTTAACTTACCCAAAAAATTATCTCATGGCACCAAGCTCCGAGTAGCCTCACCCTTTGTAGGGGAAAGGCTTCTAGACCATGAATCCACCTCAGGGGAGTCTTCACATGTTGCCTTTCTTATCAATGAGGATTCAGACTCCTCCTCTTCCTCCAAACCCAGGAAATCCCTTCGTAGGTGGCCCGTCCGACGACACAGTGAACAACAGAAAGGCACTCCAAGATAGTCAAGTCTCTAGCCCCTCAAATGGCCCCGCCATTCAATCTCTATCGACTCCAACAAACCTGCATGTAAATCTATCTCCACTAACACCTTACAGAGACGCGTGTTAGGGGATTTCAAAGCCTGGTCGTCCACTGATATAAATCTACCCAACTCATTTCCTATCACCTCTAAGGCTCTTTTGTTCCACAGTTGAAGAGGAAGACCAGGTAGGAGCACCCACATATGTCATAAGTGAAAATACTCTCTTGCAGGGTCAAAGTTAACTCTCCACCTCTTAAGCATCACGCTATTTCCATCTAGCACCCAAAGCTTTTCCAGAATTGGTATGGTATCTTCAGGCTTTATGAATAGAAATCCATACCAACCCTACGTCAAATAATGAATCTCTGGAGAGTAACCCAGAAATGGATCCGAGGTTCCGAAACCCAATCTTCTAAAGTAGTTTTTCACAGAGTGCGATATGACAGTCTCCCCACCAACATGCAAAGCTCCATGTTGGAGGCATCCTCCAAGCCAATGCCTGACCCCATCACGAACATGTATCTGGTTTTACCTTATGATAATACTCAGAGTCCCGAACAACTTTGGTACTAGAAGACTTCCTTGGGCCTAATCTCTCCACTTGCATCGGCTCATAACCAAAACCTTGTTTATGAAAAGCGCCAACTGTAGCGGTCTCGAGAGCAATACTACCAGACTTAGAAATGAAGAGTGGTTTTCCTTTAAGCTTTGATATAGTGGTTAGTTTAGTTGACAAGATGTCACTCGTACCCCCATTTAACGCATATATCGAGGCAAATAATCCAAAACTATTCCATAGTACCTCGTCAGCTACACCCTTAAGTGCACTAACCTCAACCTCCATCACATGTGATGCCCCTCCTTCTAACACACTACCACTTTATCTCTCCTAACCACTAAAAAAAAACTATCTGCAGCATATAATAATCACGAAATAAATGTGATCAAGACCACAACACTAAACTCGGGACCTGGCCCTACCAAATACTGACTAGTTATTCCAAATCTACAGTGGCTACTAGAGCCAACTTCGTCTGCTAAAAAAGTTGGCAAATAAACCGCTTAAATCCCGAACTCCAGTTGTCAAGAGCCCTCGTAGCCTAGTTCCTCGCCAATGTAAATGCTCCACTATCAAGAAGCCATTCGGCGGTACCCTACCGCCATTATTGACACTAGAGCCAAGGTTTCATTTTGCATTGATCTCATATGCCCAATTCAGCCAAACTTATGCCTCACATTTATACATCATACTAATTCTTTATTTTTCTTTTATTAGTTACATACACTTTTGAATCTTATGATATTTAATCTCTACGTTAAACACTTAATATTTATAAACACATCACAACTCTTTCTTATATTATTTATATAAATTTTAAAAAACTCTTTCTTATATTAATTATATAAATTTTAAAAATAATCATTTTTTTAATATTTAATTATGATGAGACTGATTTTCCTTCTTTTTCCTTTTTCAATAAATAATCTATAAATTATATTTATAGAGATATTCCATGACATAAATTTAATTTATTTTTTTTCTTCTCTTAATTATACATTGATTTAATTTTTAAAATATTTAATGTTTTTTAAAATTCTTAAAATATTTAATGTTTTTGTTAGTGACCTAAAATTTATGAAACAAAAATCTATTTACAATATACAACTTTTTTCATATACAACATGAGTAGGTTTAATGGTTAAAAACATGTGTTTCCTCTTAAGAGATCGCAAGTTCAAATCTAGAGGGGGTAGGGTATGTATAACTCCATAGACTCTATTATCCCACAAATAAGGGGTGGCATTTAGCTTTAAGTCAATATCATAGAGGTTTTATATACTTGTCTCTTTAAAAATAATTGTAAACTATATCAATGAAGTTACATATGTATCTTATCATCAAAAAACCCATGAAAATTACAACATTCATAAAAAAATGTCCATTGTCTTAGACAGAAAATAGTTATGTGATCCATTATGAATCCAACTTTTGAAAGTTTATCCGCTATCATGTTCTTGTCCATGTATGAGACAAAGATATATATGAGAAATCTATAAGTAGACATTGTAGTTCATCATACAAGGGGGGTAGGGCATGTATACCTCCGTAGACTTTACCAGTCAAATCGATGGGCGCAGGGGGTCCCTTGTCCCACAAACAAGGGGGTCTCATACACCAATTTGGTGTGTAGCTTGGTTGTGACCTTTAAAATATATTATTTTTATTATTATTACAAAGGTTGTAAGGTGAAATTCATGAGAGTTGTTTCCTTTCATATCCATTGGATAACCAACATTCAGTCATCGAAATTTTGAATTTGTTATACACCAAACTCTAGATCTAGCCTCAAAACCAGTTTGAGAGCCATTAACTCACAACAGTTATTGGTTTCCTTACCAATTCCAACTTCAAAAGAAATGCTATGATTTGAAGACAAATATAAAATCCCCCCTGGTCCTCCCTTAGGAGTGATCCGATGCAATGCACCATCAAAGTATGCCCATGGGATGTCCTTGTTAATTACCTCTTCTTTCTTATTATGATTGTTTAGTTTTTTTTTTAATCTATGGGTAAGCATTTAATATGTTTAGGGCGTAAACTACACATTTGAGAGGTAATATCTCTTTTCCTTCAAACAAATTCAAGTTACTGGCTAACCAAACTCCCCAATCTTTGTTAAGAGGAAGGGCTCTAATTTTTTTTTTATCCTTTTTGGAACATCGAGAGATAAAATATTCTTCTATACCTTCACCTACCCAAACATTCCTTAGCCCAATCATCCTTTCCACCTCTTCCCATACCTCCTTGGTATAAGGATAGTTCAAGATTATATGTACAATGGTTTCTTCTTGTTGTTGACATAAACTACACCACCCCGACCCAATAAAATTCCTCTTTTGTAGTACCTCCCAAGTGTTGGGTGCCCTATTCTTTAAAATAAACCACGTGAAGATCTTGTTTTTTGAAGGGAACTTTAATTTCCAGATGGTTTTCCACAACCAAACATGTTGTCCTTCCCTTCCTCAACTAGAACTTTGTAACCTATTTTGGAAGCATAGGTTCCTACTGGATTTAGTGACCAAATCAATTAATCTTCATCTTCTCTTATTCTAACATTATTTTCTTTTGATATGTCTGTGTATCTCTTCCATGAATCAACATATTCATCCCCCAATCTTATCTCCTCCCAAGATAGCCAATGTTGTTGCCAAATTGTGGACCTTTCCTAGTTCATAACCTGTCTAGGAATTGTTTCTTAGCTCTTGTATCATCCAAGGGGGTAATTTGTGCAATCCTTTACTTCCTACCCATGGATCAAGGTCAATTTGTACTTTATCTCCTTTACCGATTTTCCAAATCTTCTAGTTTCCAACCAAATGGTATGCGTAGTTAACAACTTCCCAAATTATTGAAGCATTATGTACTTGTTTTATAGTATTTCTTACCCAATCCTCAACAGAATCAGGAGAAATATACTTGAATCTTATTACCTATACCAACATCCTCAATCCTTGCATTAATGTCCACACATTTTTGCAGCAAGCACCTTGGAGAAGACAAAAGGGCTCTTTATCCCCCAACCTCCATTGGATTTTGGTAAAGCCAACTTTTTCCATGAAGCCAACCAAAACCTTTTCTTCCTTTGATGTCCTAACCAAATGAATTTATAGCATAGTTTCCTAATATCTTCTAGTACTTCCTTTGGTATCCATGCAAGTGATATCCAATAAATTGGAATCGCTTCTAGGATTGGATTTACATGTACCATACGACCCCCTCTAGAGAGCCACTGGTTGCACTCTCTGTTTAATTTTTTTTCCACTTTAGAAATCAACCACTATAAATCATATTTTGTTTACATGTTTGACTTAAAAAATAAACCCAATTACTTCATCCCCTCATCCAACTCTATCATATGATAAGAAAATAATTGAGTAAAGTGGTTATTTTCCTTCTCAGTTATTCCCCACAGAGTTATTATATATTTTTAAAGATTTATTATCATGCATGTTGCCTCTTAGAATAAATCCAAAATACCTTTGAACTTATTAATTAAATGTCTAGTTCCTTCATAGAAAATTAGTATGTCATCTACAAACATTAGATATGTGATATTTTAGGATGCTCCAATATTTACCTCTTTGAAACTACAATTTTTTGCTACCTCTTTAATTAACCCACTTAACCCCTTAGAAATTAATAGGAAGAGAAGAGGGGATAAGAGACACCCCTATCTAATACCTCTTCCTGTATAGAAGAAAGGGGATGTCACTCCATTTATTAATATACCAAAATATATTGATGTTATGCAACTCATCATCGATACAACAAATTGATGACAAAAATCCAAATGTATAATAATAAGTCTAAGGTAAATATAGCTTACCCTGTTATATGCTTTGGATAGGTCCTCTTGAATCACCATCAAGATTTGGTTCCTAATTTTGATTGAATGAAGGATTTCTTGAGCTATCCCAATTTCCTCATGAATATGCCTTCCCTCTAAAAACTCAAAGTGTTGTCAAAATATTTGTTTTGATAATACACTTTTAAATCTTCTAGCAATTACCTTTGATATGATTTTATAGATGCAGTTGCATATTGAGAATGGCCCGAATTTCTCAAATCTTGTTGAATTATCAACTTTAGGGCTCAATTATATAAACATTGTGTTGAATTCTTTAAGAATTTTTCCTTTGGTTCTTATAGCCTCCACAACTCTTCTTAAGTCTTCTTCTATAAATTCATAATAGCCTAAGAATAATTCCATAGGAAGATCATATCGCCTAGGGATTTTGTCCTTTTGAAAACTCTACAATATTTGATACAATTATTCTTTCCTTGCTTCTTTCATAAGGCCTAGTTATCCTTATGATTGACAAATCTAGGGAAGGAGTTTAACAACCTTATTACCTCTACTATTGTAGCACAAGGGTCCTCTTTAAAGAGGGATGATAAGTGGTTTACTCCTTCAACTGCCATATCCTTGAAGTTTGTTTCCCAAGTGCCATAAACCTTGTCAATATTCCATGCTAATTTTATGTTCTTCCTACAATTTTCATATATATGAAAAAACATTGTGGTCTCATCACCTACCTATAGTCATAAGGCCCTACTCATCTCAATCAATTTTCATATCTATGAAAAGTGTTGTAAAAACGATCATATTAGAAAAGTGATCTGATAACACTTATGGTGTTCCTCATTAGAGAAATAAAAGATTCAAAGTAGAAATAATAGACTATAGTAATATTGAGAGAAAATTTGACAAATTATAACAATAACGTGCAATTGTAAGAAAACCAAAATACCACAATTAGTAATTCCTTTATTAATGAAAGCAATGTTCATTTTCCTCTTCAAGGGGACAACCTCCAACTTAGCAAAGCTCTAATTACAATATGTGTTAGAATCCTACCCTAATCCCCTAATTAGATAGATAGGTTTCTACGCATGGATGCCATCTCTAGTAAATAAGACCTATGTAGTACTATGAAAGAAATAATTGTAAGAAGTCTTACTAGAAGGTTCTCATGCCTACTAGAAAATATTTTCTCTAGAAAGTTCCTAGGAGGTAGATAGAACTATATAAAGAAGTAGAAGCAATGTAATGAATCATCTTGTGAAGTATATTGTAATTAGAGCTATAATCATTTAGAATTTTCCCCTCAAAGAGGGAAGTGAACATTACTCTCATAAATAAAGGTATAACATTTTGTGGTATTCTAGTTCTTTTATTGCCTAAATTTGTTGTTAATGTGTCACTTTTTGCAATAAATCTAGGTAAATTCTATTATTTCTACTCTAATCTTCTAATTTACTAATAAATAACACCACAAGTGGTATCAAATCACTCTCCTAAGACAACACTTTAAATCATTTTTCTTTAGGCTAGAGACATATTCCCATGTTTATAAATAACATTGTGATTTTTCATTCAATGAGTAAATCTCCAAAAGGGGAATACTACACATAGGAAATACAAGCAGTTTCACCTAGTTGTACACCCTTGTAACCCATGTCCATACCCCTTCAAGTAGTACCACATTAGATAGCACATATATACATAATTTCACTTCTACGTACCATAGGGTATATCAAAAGTCTCCTAGGTTACATGAAACCAAATTTCAACAAGTCAATTGATTGTCTTGATGCTATAGTGCACCAAGACTAGCACTCAAGAAGATTACTCTAAATTAGTACCTGGGTAATAGAGTAGTACAACTAAGGGTATGATTGAGCCTACTTAGTTGGTGCCCTAATAAATTGGGTTGAGTACTATTCTTAGACCTCACATGTATGTCAGAGAGATATAGTACCTTGCACTCCCTTGGCCTTAGGACCCTTGAAACTTTTCTCCTTCTTGCAAATTCATAAAATTCTTACACAAATATTCATATCGAGACTTTGAGAATTGTGTCACTGTAAACCTTGCTCCTTGCTACCAATCCACAAACTTCCTACATAAACCGTAGTATTAATAATTTGAGAATTCTATCAATATATTAATATTTAGGTAGGAGTATAACTCTAGAGGATAAATTTTGGGTCCTACCTACACCCTTATTTGAGACCCATCTCTGTATAATCCTTGTGTCGAGTTGATTTCTGTGGTACAACCCTCCAGTCAGTATTTTTGGTGGACCTTCTTACCCCACTAATAGGAAACTATATTAATAGACTTATAGCATAGTGTTGATCACCTTGGTACCATTCTCCAATAACCATTTTCTTGTAGACCCACATCTCTAGCTATTTGAGAGGAATATCTAGCTACCAAAGTCTCCTCTTTGGAAACTTTGTGTGATGAGTTGCAACATAAAATATACAACAACCACTCATATACTTAGTAAATTCTTTATTCCATCCAAACCAAGCTCGCCAACCTATAGTCAATCCCCAACCAATTGTCCAAACTCGTGGCGATGGAAATTCAATCCATGAGTTATCATTAGTAGAAACAATAATGCCAAAAGGAAGAAGTTGAATCTTACAATCCCATGGGGTCTCTCTCTACCCCAATTGTTTGTGATCATATGAATCAAATGTGGCACAAATTACCTAAAGAATATCTCGACAAGTTTCATGGAACCAACCCCATAGGTTGGGTCACTCAAATGGACCATGGTTTTTCCTTGCATGGAATAATATATTACTTAATGAAATTTCATGTGGATGTTTTATATTTATATATTAAATGTTGGAAATGGCATAATAACTATGTACAAGGTTATTTTGCTTCGACACAATTTGTCTCATACCTTTATGAATTCTTTAGAACATACACTCAATATTTGGGATGACTAGCCAAGCTTAAATAATCGGGTATGGTCGAAGATCTCATCTCCATTTTTTAGCAAATATTCATCCACACTGAGGGCATGTCTCACAATTTTTTTAGGGAATCCATTATCAATGGTCTAAAAGAAGAGATATGTGCACAAGTATTAATGGCTCATCTTACTACTTGGTTGGAATCCTCTCAAAGAGCCATGAAACCCAAAAAGTGGTGAATTCTCAAACAAAAAGGAAACCATTTATTTCCCTCCCCATCCCATTATTTCTCCCCCTACCAATCCCCCTCCAACCCTCGATATCCACAAGTTAACTTGCACTGAAATTGTGGAGCGTGAACTTAAAGGTCTATGCTACAATTGTGATGAGAAATGTTTTCCTAGGCACAAATGTGAGGAAGAAAAACTCCTTCTAGCCATTTTAGAGGAAATTTTGAATGATGAAGATGAATCTATACCTATGAATGCCCTTCCTCCACCCATTGAATACATTCCCCCCTCTACTTTTTATAATGTGGAACCACTAATCTCTTGGCATGCCTTGATTGGTATTTCTAGTCCCCAAACCCTCAAATTGACTGGCTACATCAAACATTATAATGACATTATCTCAATTTATAGTTGTAGCACACACAAATCCATTCATTGATGTACATCCCAAGAAACACACTGCTACATCCATGCTATGAACAACTTCCAAATAATTATTTCTAATGGAGATTCCATGAAATGCAGTGGTCATTGTGAAAATGTGCAACTTCAAATGGGTGAGTATTCCTTGAAAACCCACATGTTTTGTATTGAAATGGGTGTTTTTGACATTGTCTTGGGCACTAAATGGTTACAAATATTAGGTCTCATCACCATGGATTTATTAGAGTTACACATGAGTTTCCAGTACACTTTTAAAGGAATCACAACTAGTTCTCCATAGATCATCATCTCTCACTTTATGGAAAATCTTCCATAAGAAGGGAACTCATAGATTATGGTTCAATTTTATTCCATTCAAGCCTTTGAGACACATTCTCAACCCATACATCATGACATGTAGCTACTCTTGGCAAAAAATCAATGGTATTTGAACCTCTCTAAGGCCTACCACCCTCCTGAGGTGAGCATGATCATTATATTCTTCTTACACCAGGTATCCTCATGCCCAATATATTCTCATATATCCATCCATTTTCCCCAAAAAATGAAATTGAAAAGATAGTTCAAGAGTTGCTAGACATTGGTGTCATGCACCCTAGTATTGAACCTTATTCATTATTGATTGTCATGGTCCTCAATAAAGAAGGTACTTAGTGTAAGTGTCCTAACTTTCAAGCTCTCAAAAAAATAATAGTCAAGGATAAGATCCCCATTCCCATCATTGACGACCTTTTGGATGAGCTCAAAGGTGCTCAATTATTTACCAAACTTGATCTTCGCTTAGGCTATCACCAAATTCGCATGAAGGAGGAAGATATTCCTAGAACCTACCTTTTACACAAGTGAAGGCCATTACAAGCTCTTGGAGATTCCCTTTGGCCTTTCCAATGCACCTTCCACCTTCCAACGTCTCATGGAAAAATTATTTCAACCCTTTCTATGTCATTTTTTCCTTGTTTATTTTGATGACATCTTGATCTATAGAAAAAATTGGCATGCCTATGTTACCCATGTGGATGAAGTCTTACAACTAGTTGTTAATTATTAGCTCTTTCTTAAGAGGTCCAAATTTTCCTTTGGTGTCTCTCAAGTGGAATATTTGCACCATATTATTAGTCATGATGGTGTATGTGTCGATCTAAAGAAAATTTAAGCAATGAAGGGTTGATCCCATTCAAAAAACATGAAAAGTTCTAGATATTTTCTTCGTCTCATTGGTTACTAGAGAAATTTTGTAAGGAACTATGGTAATATTGCAGCTCCCCTCACGTCCTTGCTTAAAAAAATGCTTTCAGTTGGAATGATGTTGTAGAATAGACCTTCCAATATTTGAAGAATGCTATTTGTACAACCCCAATACTCGCTCTACCATACTTCACTAAGACCTTTGAGTTGGAATTTGACATGTATGATAAATAAATCATAGAAGTACTCATGTAAGAGGAATGACAATTAGACATTATTTGCGAACAACTCTGTGTGATGAACTTTGGAAAATAAACTTATGAAAAATAAATGATGGTTATATTGCCTGGTGTAGATATTAGGTATCCATACCTACTCGGGAAATGTTTCTATATTAAAACATATCATCATAACCTAAAATACTTACTAGAGAAAAGGATTTCGTCCCTTGAGAAATAGAAATGGGTCACCAAAATGTTGGGATATGAATATGAGATAATTTATAAGAAGGGCAAGGAGAATGTGGTATAAAATTCTCTTTCTCTAAAGTATGAAGAGGATGGGTCACTCTTTTCTCTCTCTTTCATAGTAGCATATTAGTTTAATGACATCATCAAAGAAAAATTAACAAATCCCAAGACCACTCACCTAGTACAACAACCTCAAATGGAAGCACATGCATATCATGGATATTCTTGGAAAAATGAAGAGATTTTCTATAAATGTAATATTTATTTTAGAAAGTTGTCATCATTTAAATCAATGGTGTAATATAAACTCCATGCCTCTCCAACAACAAGACATTTAAGATTTCATAAAAAAAATATAAAAGGATCAAATGCTCACATTTGGGGGAGTGAATGAAGAAGGATATCCACACCTTTGTGGAATAATGTGACATTTTCCAACAACACAATGGAGAAATAGTGAAACCTCCAAGTGAACTACAACCTTTACCCATTCCACCAATTGTATGGACCAACATTTATATGGACTTCATTGTGGGGTTACCCAAATATGGAAATAAATCCACCATCATTGTTGTGCTTGATTTATTTTCCAAATATGCTCATTTGTTTTATATACAACACCCCTTTAAATCCTCCATAGTCTCTCAAGTATTCATGGATAATATCTTTCAACTCCATGGTATGATACAATCTATTGTGAGGGAATGTGACCCCACTTTCACTAGCAATTTATGGCAAGATTTGTTTCAGCTCCAGGGCACTCAATTAAATCTTAGCACCACCTATCACCCCTATAATTATGGTTATACTAAGCTATCAACAAGTGTTTGAAATGTATTTTAGGTTCTTTACTTCAGAATGATAATTCCAATGGGTTCATTGGTTACCTATAGCACAATGGTGGTACAATTCAACTTATCGTGGTTCCACTTGAATGTCTCCCTTTGAGGTAATCTATGGCCAAAATCCCCCGCCAGTACCATCCTACTTAATCATAGTCTCTAATGTGAAATAAGTATACAAAACCCTCATCGTTCGGTTTGACATTCTCCACACTCTCAAGGATAATCTAGTAATGGATCAGAATAGGATGAAGTCATGGAAGCTTATCAACATAATCCAAAATGCCATATTTTTGAAGAAGGGGATCAGGTGTTCATTCCTATGTATCCTTGTAAGCATACCTCCCTTAAAGACAACCACCACCAAAATATTTCTCCCAAGTTTTATGGCCCCTATAAGGTCCTCAAATGTATTGGGCCAGTGCCTTATAAATTGGAATTTCCAAGCCACTCTAAAATTTATCCAATCTTCCATGTATCTTACTTAAATAAAGTGGTTGGATCTAATTTTCGTATTAAAACTAGCCTTATAGAACTGGCCCAAAGAAGGTTCCATTTGGTCTCATCTTGAGGTCATCCTCGATTAAAAAAAAAAGAGCATCACCTCTGTCAATGCACTATCTGGGAGGTCCTGATACAGTGAAAGGATACACCATCCAATGATATCACATGGGAACCAACTGAGATCCTTCAACAACTCCCTCATCTCCAACCATGAGAACAATGATTCTTTTTAAGGGGGAGGGCATGTGAGGGGCCTACCCTAACCCCCTAAGTAGATAGATAACTTTCAATGTATGGATTCCATCTCTAGTAAATAATGCCCATGTAGTAGTGTGAAAGAAATAATTATAAAAAGGTTTACTCGAAAGTTTCGTCTACTAAAAGGTTCATTCTCTATAAATCTCCTAAGAGGTAGATAGAAATATATAAATAAGTAGAAGCAATGTAATGAGTCATCTTGTGAAGTATATTTTAGTTGTAATTCTATTCATTTAGATGTTACCCTCTTGAAGAGGAAAGTGAACAATACTCACATTAATAAAGGTATAATATTTTTTAGTGTTCTGGTTCTTTTATTGCCTATTGTTATTGTAATCTATCATTTCTACAATAAATCTTGGTAAATTCTATTATTTCTACTAAGAATCTTCCAATTTACTAATAAAGAGCACCACAATATGCTTCACAATACATTTCATTAATTTTCTTCCACTTATTTATATAGTTTCTATCTAACCTCCTAGGAACTTTATAGTAGACAGAAACTTCTAGTAAACCTTCTTAAAATTATTTCTTTAACACTATATCTACTACCTAGGCCTAATTTAATAGAGATGGCCTCAATACATAGAAACCTATCTATCTACTTAAGGGGGTTAGGATAGGACCCTAATGCTAATTTACCCATCAAAGAAACTCCAACACTATCACACTACTTTATCCCATTGAAGAAACCCCAAGACTATGTTTGGTCAATACATAAATCTTTAATCTATCTAACCCTCTTTTGCTTGATTTCCAACTTACACTTAGAAGATATAGATCTTATTTGAGAAATCATTATACTATTAGAATGCAATTTTTCTCAAACAATTGTGAATTTCTTGCTAATCATATCCCTAAGATGATTATACATGAAAAGGATTTATATTGTTTCAATAATTGTTGTGTTTAACCAATATTATAAACAATCTTCTACAAAGTCATCTACCCATCCATCCTTTACTCCAAATAAATTATCAGTTTCTGTCCATATTTCTTTTACATAATCATATTTAATAAGAAAGTGAATAATTGTTTCTTCCTCTTTCCTACAAAGAATGCAAATTTTAGGCCCTTGCCTACTTATTCTCTACATTATCTCCCAAGTCAAGGATTTACTTTTGATAGCTAACCACAAAACAATTTACATGCTTTTTTGGTACCTTTAATTTCCATAATACCTTCCACCAACAATATAGTGCTTGTATCTCATCAAAGAACAATGCTCTATATCCCAACTTAGATATATACTCACTCATTGTTGATGTTTTAACCACACAATAACATCTTATTCTTCCCTCAAATACAATTTACCCCTATTTAAACTGTCTACATAGGATTTCTTAAGTGCCTTCGATCTAAAAATACTATCACATAAAAGATATCAAAGAATAAGATAAAAATTCCCCTTTACTTTATTGATATCAAAATACTCTTAAGGTAGGGAAACACCTTACAATGATCATTTTATGGAAGGAGTCTACTCATATTCACTTGCCTCTTAAGGTTGGGAAACCTTTCAATGAGGTAAAATTCAAATACAATAAACTCCACACATCTCATAATGATGACTCCATCCTTATTTATAGCTAACAAGAGAACCCTAATCATAACAACCTCCTAACTAACTAGTGGGCCTTCTTTCAAATGACCACATTATATTTATTCAATACTAACAACCATAATGGAACTTATTTGATAATAACAATATTAGTCCACCTTACATTGAATGGCCTCCATTATTATTACTATAAATTATGGGCCCTTCAACTCCCTATTACACCCTTAGGGAGCATCCAAATACTCAACCCCCCATAGAAAATCATTACCCTCAACATTTTTTGTGAGGATATACAACCATAAACCAAGGTCCCATGGATGAATGTTGACCATAGTGTTGAAGTAAGCCAGGGAACCAAGGTCTCATTTACAAATGCTATCCACCATGCTGAAATAGTCCAGGAAGATCGGCCATAAACTCAGGTTCTTTGTATGAATGTTGAAGTATATAGTGTCCCATGTGAAAGTACTAATTACATATTTAATTAATCCAAGGGGTTCATCCATAAACCTAATTCCCATGCCCAATTTCTCATTTTGAATCCCCATTGAAGATACCTAATACCTGGATGAGATTGGTGCTCCAGATGCTTACCGAGACCATGTAGATCTAAATATATAAATCCATTGATATTGAAAAACTCATCCACATAAGTACAAAAGGTTGGATGTAGATCTGGAAGGAGTACGATTATTGGAGAATACACAAGATAAAAATAGGTATTCATAACTAGATCATGATTTCCCTCAATGATGTTCTCTACATAAGGTGGAGTAGAGTCATTAAATAGAAGGTGAAAGTAGTTATCATCCCATAAATGACAACTATCCCAAGACCAATCCTCAAAATCCTCCTCTAAATCGCACCACCCATATATATCCCTTGTATACTCCTCTTTATTATGTCTCCAAAGTTCCAATATTTGGGTTGATTCATAGGTTTCCTGTACTTTTTGTACTCAGTGTTCCATATCCAATCGCACTATACAAATTGCTTTAGGGAGTAAAATGTCTTCTACTTTGAGGAACCATTTTTTGGTATGCTCTTCATAATCCATAGTCTCTTCAAGAAAAATTATAGGAGGGTATTCTTCCACATAATGTGCATATATCACTGGATATTCTTCAACGAAGGGGGCTAATATTTACCTGTAAAATTCCATAAGCCATTTTAAGTATGAGAGATAGGGTATTGAGGGTGAAAATTTGTAAGGGTTGTAATGCACTCAATATTGATCAAAAGTATATCATATAATATTCCAAACTAAATCCCCCACAATCATCTTTCCAATGGTGTTGGTCTAGCATAAATCTTAGCACCATGTCAAAAGATATTTTCCTACAATCTATGCAGTCGTTATGGGAAAAACCTAAAATTGCTAATTCTAAATCAACGATATCTTCACTTTTCATAATTTTATTTGGATGATTTTTTTTTGAAATTGGGTGTTTTTTTTTAGAGGAACTTAGATATGCAAGCAATTGCTTCATTTTCTTCTTAAAAATCTATAGGAGTTTATCTAAGTTTCGGGGCCCTCTTTTTCTTATTGAAAACTTGCAAAGTAAAAAGAAAAAAATCTATGTTTTTGGCCCAAGAAAGAGCTCTAACACTAATTGTTAAGTACATTAGATATGAAAATGCTATCACATACAAGATATCCAAGAATAAGATATAAAATATCATTTATTTTATTGATATCAAATAACTTTAAGGTAGGACAATAGCTTATAATGATCATTTTAAGGAAGGATTCCTCTCATGTTCACTTGCCTCTTAAGGTAGGGTGACCTCTCAATGAGTTAAAATCAAAACACAATAAACTCCAAATGTCTCATAAAGAGGAATACAACCTTATTTATAGCTGGCAAGAGAACCCTAATCATAACTATCATAGTGGGATTTATTTAACAATAACAAAAAAAATAGACCTAGTCCACCTTACATTGAATGGAATTCACTAATATTACTCTAATGGGCCCTTCAACCCCCCATTATACCCATGGGGAGAATAACAATAGATTTTCATAAGTCCGCAATGTATCCTTTGTTGTAGATGAATCCCCCTGTGAACAAGTGGATTCCATCTTGGTCTCTAGACTCCTCAGGCCAAGACAAAAAAGTGCTTAACATGGACATTGACTTGCTTTTATATCTAGTCAAGCTAATAAATGAAAGAGAAGGATAAATATATGTACCTTATTAGCAACGTTTGTCCTTGCAAAGTCCTGGATGAGCTTCGATCATGAGCTCCCTGAAAGGTCCTGCAAAACAAACAAAGGTACAAAAGACTTCCTACTCTATTGAGATTAGCTCAAACATAGATCCATCTACTGCAGACAAACTCATATGGAACAAGCACAAGTTTGAAATAATTAGGCCAAGCATTGATTATATTAGTGAGAACAAGTAAAAGTACTTACAATCCTTTGAATGAAGGTGCAACAGCTTCTTCCAATTCTCCTTGTCCAACCACTTTGCTCAAGTAATCTCCACTGATTTCTTTGATGATATCTCACTCATGAGATCATAAGTTTCACATCTCCAATATTTTCCATGTCTGTCAATACCACTTATAGGATCATAAGTTTGGTATCCAACTCTAGTCTCTATTCTAACTTTCACCATGAAAATGCCTCCTTATATAACCTTGGAGGGTTCCAACCACTTGAGTGATATTTGGGATGAGTTGAGGATTCCTCTCCTTCAGTTGAGGATCTCCCCTAATATCATGCCTTGACCATCTATTCGAATCCAACTACCTTCAGGAATTGAGAGATTCTTCCCTTATTTGCCTCAACAAACCCATAATTTGCTAAAAATATGGTAGCTCTCCCCCAAAAGGGTGCACAGGGCACTCAAGCACTCCCCCAAAGAGGCTCAGGGAGCACCAACACTCCTTGACAGTGTGTAGGGGAGCATTCCTCTCCAAAATTCATTTTTTAGTGGTTCTTTCAATGGCAAAAGGTTTGTACTCCCTCTCAAGTGACTTCTCTTCTTCAAAACTAGTCTTTGGGGTGTCTTAATTGTCTTTGTGATGTTGTTAGGGGCATGACATAGGAAAGATGGAAGTATACTGTTTGCGACACTTGAAACACTTGTAGTCAAGATGCGACACTTGTGGACAAGTTGCAACAATTACAACACTTGTAATGATGACACTTGCGACACTATCAAAGTGAGTAATTTTGATGTGTAACAGATTGCCCCCCAAAGTATGAAGTTAGAAGATGATGATAACTGAAGTACTTTGTAGACTTTTTTGAGCAAGGGTGTGGATGCAGAGAAACCATAAAAATCTACACACAACCATCAAACAAATATTATGACGTGTTTCAAACCCAAGGTAGGCATACCTATGCTTGAGTAATAAAGATGTTTTAGGTATGGCCGCCATAAAATACACTGCAGATCCATAATTATATTGAAAAAATGGTATAGCCACTGCAGATACAATGTGGATCTATAATCCTATGACCTGAACTAATCGTAGCCATGAAGAATACACAGTGGATCTACGAGATGACAAGACATCTCCACGACCAATACAAAGTGGATCTATGTAACAATATATGTTTCATAGTTCAAGAGAACGCCTTCACAACCTAGGAAAAGTACATATAAGAGTGATGAATCAACCCAGGGTCTTCTTACAAATCCTGATGTAGTACGAATCTAACCATGTGAATAGATGTCTTGATGTCAAAAATGGCAGAAACCACTTGATTACCAGTCAATGATGTAAACCATTAATAAGCATGATGAAAATCACCATTGATGTCAATGATTCTCAAGGCAATCTAGTACATTCCAACGAATGTGAATAGATGAGCTGAAGTGGAACATCCATGGAATCATCCGATCAGAGGTCAATGATGTAAACCCACTATTGGACATGAGGAGGCATGCCATTGAGGCATGCAGGTCCCAAGGTACTAACTAGTTTCTAAGTCTGACTCATGGATAATGTGTTGAAGTCAATAGGAATAAACTCGTCGAAGGAGGGCCTTGATGTATCCCCCATCAACGACATGAAATTGACACAAAGATGTAATTGGTAGATCAAATGAACATGGATTGACATAGGTATTGAAACGGGATATTTGTGATGGCTAACTCTCGAGGTAGATACTTCCGTTGAATATTGAGGCACGACAACCGAAACATGACATGGACCAAATCTTGATGATGTAGTGGATGTTGTGACTTTCGTCAGGTGACCCAAAGGAGTAAAAGAAACTCAGAGGATTAGCTCAGTGCATAGGTTTAGTAGATTAAAATTCATGCAAAGACAAAATTTTGTGTTCAAGGGCGACCGTAAGAGTTACTGGTAGTGTTCTAAAAAAACTGCTTGGCTTGCTTCTTTCAATTTTTCCCCAATCTAGATAGATGAGTACCTCTTTTTAATTTAACAAGCTCGAGGAGGGTAACACATGCTCGATATGACTCACCTTAGATAATTATATCTTCCTTTGTTTAACAAACTGGAAGAAGTAAGGGTTCGGTCCCATATGGGCCCTTCAATGTATGATTGTTTAACGAGTCCAGAGAAGGTAAAATCGGTGGTTTTTCATATTTAGAGACTCTGAAAACAACTTAAAGACGACTCCAATGTTGTCCTTTTTCATAATTTTAGTCTTGCGAGGCCAAAAAAGAGATAAATTATCACTTGAAAGATGCCCTTTCAAACCTTTTAACGAGTGGGAAAGGAAGAAATATCACTCAACAATCTTTTCATGTTTAGAGAGTCTGAAAATAGCTTAAAGACGACTCCAAGGGGTTCCTTTTTCGTATATCCATGTGAGTCCGAAAAAGTGATAAAATTATACTCAGTTATATTCTCATGTTTTTTTGAGCATGAGAAAGAACAAAGACTAAGCTCAGTATGCCCCTAGCTTGAAATCTAGTGGCTTAACTCCAGAATGATCATCAAAGGCTGGAGACATGCCCTCCAAGCTTCAATTCATTCACCGACTTTGAGGTTGTCACCAATTTCTGTACTATATTGAGAAAAAGGATATAGGTGGATGAAATGAAGGTTCAAATACGAGAGCTAATGAAAGACTCGACTCGACATATACGATATCTGGAGAAAGACTCAACCTGACAGGATAGGTGACTATTTCATTTTTTATCGAGCTTGCCACGAGAAAAGAACTATGCTCAGGGCTTTGGGTTCAATCCCCATATTGTTGTTTCATTTTTTAATGAGATTGCTACATAGAAGAGAAAGTATGCTCATGACCTCTGTTTCATTTTTTAACGAGCTTGCTATAGAGAAGAGAAACTATTCGCATGGACTCTTCTTGATCATGGCTTCCAAGAAAATAACGCTTTGGAAGGACACCACGTCAAGGGAAAAAACTTGGTCATGGATTCCAAGAGATATTCAATGGATGGAAGAAAATCACTCTGGAAGGAACACATGTCAAGGATCGCAACAGGGGTAAGTAGATCAGGCTCTAATAACCCTACCAAAGATATCACCATGTCAACTACTGGATCCAAATCATCAGAAATTGAAGTCATGGGAGACAATGTCACATAATTGACATGTGGTTGGGGTGATACTGTCGTCATATTAGAACCATTTAGGGAGGTAATCCAGTCAGGACCGATGAAGGAAAGTTGATTAATAGTTACAATTCTTCCATCATGAGGGAAAGATATCACATGAAAAAGAGTGGACACAATAGCTTTCATGGAATAAACATAATCCCACCCAAGGAGTAAAGCAAAATCTAAGGGGTCTCGGACTACCATGACATTAATAAAGACAATTTTCCCTCCCAAAGTTACCGGAAACTAAGGAAGGGTCCCTAAAGGTTTACTAGTTCTTTTGTTAAAAGGTAACAGATTTTGTGTAACCGGCGCAAGTTGAGGACAACTCAAAGTGTGCCAAGCAACATAGGACAAAATACTAACGGACGCACCTTCATATATCATTGTTTGAGGAACATCTCGACCAAAAACCTGTACTATAATCTGGAAAGGAATGTGAGAGGGAAGACGAGGTCCAGTTAGCACACCCCAATCAAAAAGGATGGCCTCATTGCTTGGAGAGGGTTTTGCAGGAGAAGGAGGAATGCCCCCTAGCACGGTAGATTTTGTATCAACGAGAAAAACGTGGGTAGTATTAGGTTTACTCTCTAGAGGGAGAGTGGGATCGACTGATGATGGGATCGGATCGACCACATAGGCACTCTTCATAGGAAGAGTGGGATTGATCGATGATGGGATCAGATCAGCCACTTTGGCACTCGTCAAAGGAGGAGTGGGATCGACTGATGAGAGAACTGGATCGACCACTTGGGTTTCATTCTCCAAGGGGAGAATAGGGTCGATGGGTGGAAGAAGATCGACTGCTTTGGTGTCACTATCTGACAGGAGAGTGGGGTCGACCCAGGATGAAAACGGATCGACTACTTGGGTTACACTCTTTTGATGAAGAGTAGGGTTGATCGATGATGGAACTGGATCAGCTACTTGGGTTTGTGGTTCAATCGAGGAGGAAACTAGATTAACCACCTGATCAACTAGACTAACTGGGAATGGAACCAGATTTACCATCCCATAAACTAACAATGGGTTGGGGGAAATCTTACGATAACCTTTTGGAAGTTTAAGTTTTTCCAAAAGAAAAGAAAGCTCATCCATATGAGGACAAAGGTGAGAATAATGATCACCTTTGCATAACATGAAAGGGAATTTGACGGTTGTCTTCTTCTTACCAACCTTAATGTCACTAGGTGATGGGGTATCACCAACATGTCTATCAGAAGATGATGACGTGGAGGACCAAATTTCTAATACCTTGGGAATATCAGGGCATTCCCTCAGAAAGTGGTCACCCTTACAAAGTCTGCAAGAGAATTTGGGTTTCAAATTCTTTATTTTAATCTTGTTTACCTCATCAACACTCCCAGTACTATTAACAGTAATTGGTTGCTTGGATCCAACATCTGATGTTCTTGGGGCCTTGTTCCTTTTCGATCTCTTCTTCTTCTTCTCTTTTCGTTTCTTCTTCTTCTAATCAACTTGGCTACTTGCTTTAGAGATTTCAGTAGGCGAATAAGGAAGAATGGAAGGAGACTTAATGGGTGAAGAAGGCAAAAAATTGACATGAGGTTGATGTGTGGGTGGTGTACTGACATCTAAAGTATTAGGTGCAGTTGAAACATTGGGAGGATTTGAGATCTCCGGAGTGGGGAATAACCAAACCGGTAATCCGATGGTGAGTCCTGGAAGACTCAGTGTGGCAATGTACGGAGGACCAAAGTTTCCAAATGAAAGAAAGGTATAAGGTTCCCTAGGAGAAGGGGTTCCTCCATTGGTACTCTCATGATTTGATGCAATTAACACTGACTCAACCTAATGTCCACTAAGTAACACAACCAACACATGCTATGAATCTGAGAAGAAAACAATCAAACAAAACCTTCCCATAATGAAACCACTAGTTGGTGATGAAATCCAACATCACGAGATCAAAATAGGAAGAGGTGGGGACAGAGCAAGTGGATTAGTTACATTGGCAACCTACTTAACAAACTTACACCTTGGTGCAAGCTTCCATGCTATAATTGTGGATTTACCCTCCAAGGAGCCCAAGTGATTTTGACCAATGTTCGTTCCAGGTACAGTGAGACTTCCCTTCACTGTCACCTTGTGTGAGACCCTAAATATTATGGATACTAAGGTCACCCATTTGCATTTATCCCATGGGTGGGTACAGTCAACAGTCTGATCCGAACATATCGGCAGGATAAACAATCTGAAATCAACTCGAGAGGCCCCCACACATAATCATGGGTATACCCTCAAGTGACCCCCAATATATAATCCGACCTCTACAAACAATTGAACCATGGAGGAATAATTTCCATAACTCACCTGAATGTGACCTCGTGCATAACCCCTGTGTGAGAGGGGGATCCTAGAAATCCCAAACGATAATTGGATTTTCTCTCCCTATCGCAAGATGCTAAATTTTTTTGATAGCTTTGCAAAATTATCCTTTCAACCTTATTCCAAATCCCTACACCTTAAACTAATGTAGGTTTGCTAACAAAGATGTAAAAATTCTGATAAATTTTAGTTAAGCGTTGATTTTAGTGGTTGTTGTTTACTCATAGGTGTATGAGAGTGAATACTAATGATATTATGACTCAGTTCCCAAAAGATGCATAAGAAATGATAAGCAATCTTTTCTTTCAATGAATGTCTAATTAAGGGAAGGAGAAGGATTTTCGTTTCACTGTCAAACACCAAGATGAAATGACCTCATGCAATAGTCCTCAATAAGGAATCCAATGCAATGCTAAAATGTTTATATGTGACTGATAATCAGTAGATGTAAATCTTCTTATGCTAATCAGACTTCAAGAGTTGCGAGATTTAAGCAATCTAGAAGCAAATTTCACATAAACAAAAAGACACCCTTGTTGTGATCAAACAAGAAAAAGAAAACCAAAACTCAAAAGGAAGGAAAAAAACTTGGACAAGATGACTTCAAAGATCAAAATGGAAATGTGCATAGACCTTTGAATGCCCTTACAAATTTTTCACTCAATCAGATAAACGAGAAGAAAACGACAAATTGACTCCAAATTGTGAAGAACAAATTGCAAAGTAAGGAAAAATGTCAAAAAATCCAAACAAAAGAGGATGAATTCTCATAAATAAAGGTGTTTGAAAGACAATATCAAGATGGACTAAGAGTATGGGACCCTGAGAAAAATCCAAAACCAAGAAATAGCTTTAGAAGATGAAAATTCTGGAGAATTTATCACAAAAATGGGGTAGAGCTCTGGTGTAAGGGGCACCAGAGCATTCCAACGCTCTATGTAAGGCTACAGGGGTCAATAGTGCTCTTAAAGAAACAGGAGGGGAGTGCTTTACTCCAAAAACTCAGAAAAAAATCCCAGAAACTCAAAAAATGAAGGAAATTCAGTCAATCAGGGTGATCATGATGACATAATGAGGCAATCAAACAAATATAAGAATAAAAAGACATTATGTTGTAGGTGAATTCCCCTGCGGATGAGTGGATTCCCTCTTGATCTCTAGAATCCTAAGGCCAAGACAGAAAAGTGCTTAACATGGACACTAACTTCCTTTTAGATCTAGTCAAGCTAATAAATGAAAGAGAAGGAGAAATACATGTACCTTATTAGCGACGTTTGTCCTTACAAAGTCTTGGCTGAGCTTTGATTATGATCTCCCTGATAGGTCCTGCAAAACAAACAAAGGTACAAAAGACTTCCTACTCTACTGAGATTAGCTCAAACATAGATCCATCTATTGCAGACAAACTCATATGGAACAAGCACAAGTTTGAAGGAAACATGCCAAGCATTGATTATATTAATGAGAACAAGTAAAAGTACTTACAATCCTTTGAATGAAGGTGCAACAGATTCTTCCAGTTCTCCTTATCCAACCCCTTTGCTCAAGTAATCTCCATTGATTGATTTGATTATATCTCACTCATGAGATCATAAGTTTCACATCTCCAATCTTTTCCATGTCTGTCAATACCACTTATAGGATCAAAAGTTTGGTATCAAAATCTAGTCTCTATTCTACCTTTCACCATGAGAATGCCTCCTTATATAACCTTGGAGGGGTCCAAACACTTGAGAGATCTTTGGGATGAGTTGAGGATTCCTCTCCTTCAATTGAGGATCTCCCCTAAGATCATGCCTTGACCATCTATTTGAATCTAACTGCCTTAAGGAATTGAGAGATTCTTCCCTTATTTGCCTCAAAAAACCCATAATTTGCTAAAACAAGGGTAGCACTCCCCCAAAAGGGTGCACAGGGTGCTCAAGCACTCCCCCAAAGAGGCTCAGAGAGCGCCAACACTCCCTGACAATGGGTAGGGGAGCACTCCTCTCCAAAATTCATTTTTTAGTGGTTCTTTCAATGGCAAAAGGTTTGTACTCCCTGTCAAGTGACTTCTCTTCTTCAAAACTAGTCTTTGGGGTGTCTTAAGTGTCTTTGTGATGTCATTAGGGGCACGACATAGACAATATGGAAGTATATTGTTTGTGACACTTGTAGTCAAGATGCAACACTTGTGGACAAGATGCGACACTTACAACACTTTTAATGATGACACTTGCGACACTATCGAAGTGAGTAATTTTGATGTGTAAAATCCTTCCAAACCTATATGCATTTATCCATCCTTGTTTCCATATAATGTTTTTTTTACTCACATATTTGAATAAGAGTAAGGAATCCTTTTTCTAAAATTACTTTGATAAACCCATCTAGGAAAATAAATAGTTCATTAAAACTTGTCCAAGGATCAACCCCAACTCTAGCCTACTCTCCATTTCCCACCTTCCAAGACAACCACTTTTTTATCACTAGAAATGCTTTTACAAGAGCCTTCCAATGCATGGAAACATTATTTATGGTATTCCTTGGATTCGTTTTCCAATAGAGCATAGAGTCGGGTCTTATATGTTTTCTTCAATATTTGCCTTTATTATTTATGACTCTCCACATATTCTTTACAACCAAAGATTTCCAAAAGAAATGAATATTGTTTAAACCCCATCCACCTTGATATTTAGGATTTGTTATGTTCTTCCATTTCAATAATGGAATTCCTTTAGTTTCCTTTTTTCATATCCATAAAAATATAAAACACTTCTTCCTATTTTTTTCTAGGATACTAAATAACTAAAAATATATTCTATTGGGTGCTCGCATGAAGATGATGGTTGAAAAAGTGACAATGGGGTGCCCAGGAATGTTCTAACACACAAATTCACTCGCGTTCTTAGAAACGAGCATGTTTTCGTGAGCTTGCAGCCTCAGTGTTCGACAAACCTCGATGGAGGCTGCCAACTTAGTGCCAACTAGGTGTTCTCAAGAACACATGCATTCTATAGGAATGTGCATGTGTTCTTGTTGTTTCCATTTGACAAAAGGGTTATGGCTGGTCCATTGTTACCAATAGACCATGCGGTGCATTTTAGGAGTTACTAAGCAAATTGAGGACCTATAATTGAGGATATATTGACAAAGCATTGCAAGACTATGTTGACATGGTCATCGATTGGTTCGAGGTAAGTATTTCATTGAATTTGATTGTTTATGTATTTCATAATTTCTTTAAATTGTAAACAAATCCCTTATTAAAATGAAACATACTTAATTAACAAAAAACCTTCACTTGGATAAAACCAAAATTCAGCATCACCACATGAAGACAAACCAAACCCCAACCTAGAACCGAGAAACATAAACATTGAAATTGATGCAGGGTTGAGGTCACTAAGAACCCTTATACAAGACTTAAGAAATACTAGCAACCCTCATGGCTTTCACTAGCGACATCCGTAGATACCATTTTTACTTCTATTGCAAATGCCCAAGGCTAGATAACAAACATTTATGATTACAAGGCCATATTTTTTAACTTTATAAGATGGACAAAAATCATTTTAGAGACCTCATGAACATTTCAAAACAAGACTTGATAACATTGTTTATTGACCCAAGAACCGCAACACAACCTCCAGTCATAAAGAAACGCATTTGTAGGACTCATGTACCTACCAACGATTTTTAGATAGTTGGATGGATAGGTGGTTCATGGAATTTGAGAAACCTCCCTACAATAATAGGGAGGTGCCTTTGTATTTCCTTAGGAAATGATGGGATGAGTTTGTTTTAGGTCACCATGTCAACTACTTTGACATTGGTGAATTCTAGGGGGTGGGTCGTGGGTCCACATAGGATTGAAAAAATTCTAGGTCCTCATCCACATGGTAAGAGGTCTAATCCCCCTACTCAACATCCTTCCATAGAAGAAAACATTACCCAGACCCAATCATCCATATCCACCTTGATCAGTAGCTTGGTGCAACATAATACTTTGACAACATTTTCCCACCGAGAGGGACCTTCAATTGATGTTGGGGGAGTGGTTGTGAATTTAGGCCATGTAACAAAGTCTAGAAAAGGTATGGTGGAACTTTTTTATCCTTGCAATCATGGTGTATATGCATGAAATTTTATGGATATGTAGGAGCTTCAATATTTTTTGGGTACACATTCAAGACAATTTATGTCATATTAAAATACAATTTATGACAATTTTTTGGGTACACATTAAAGTACAATTTATGCCATATTAAAAATTGTCATTAGCTTAATATTCCACCTATCTCATGAGTATCCCCTTTTCCTCCATGTGGCCTAACTGACGTAGACCCCCGACCCTTTGGCCATGATCCGCACATGATCGTTCTAAAATCTCCTCGAGCTGAAGCGAGCTCCCTCGGATCCCTATTGGAACCTCACGCATCCGATCCACAGGTCCTTCATGAAAACCCTCCATGCACAACTTAACACCAGGCACAAGCCTTACATCTCCATGTGACCACAACCATGCCTTAGCAAGAACGCCTTTTGCAACTCGCAAGTTCGTGAGTCGAAGACTAGCGACTCCTCTTTCTCCAAACGCCGATACCCGAGATGCGATACGGGTATGGATCCTTCCTCACTAGCGCCTCTACAAGCAGCCATTGGCTAGGGCCTAACTCTAGCACCCCTCACAACTCTCAACTTCATGAGTTGGAGTGTTGAGCCCTCATGCTCCTCCTTTACGAAACCCCGAAGCACGATAAGTCAGCGATGGGTTTACCCCTTCCAAGGTGACGCATGTACGTCACCTATTGCCTACTTCCATATTTTTTGTGCACTCTGTGTTTGTGCCACCTGTCAACCACGTGGTCCCCACCTAAAGGATGTGCCATGTGTTCACACAAGCCCTCAGCACTCGGCACTTCGTGACTTTTGCAGTTGAAAAGAAATTCTTTCAACCCCCGAATCCCCGATACGTGATACCACGTGGAGGTTTTGATCCAGCAGTTCTCCCATGGCTTGGATCCAACGGTCCAGATCTCCTTCCCTACTCCTCGCAACTCAAGACTTCACAAAAACCAAGAATTTGGTCTTCCCTCCAAACTCACGAACCCCAAATTCACGATTTCTTGTATGAGATCAACTACTCATATTGACCCTCGAATCCTAGGTGATGGGTTTCACCATCCTCTAACCACCTTGCCACTCTGTAAGATCTAATGACTCTCACAACTTCGGCACTTCCTTCATGAAGGCCTCTCACCGTCCACACAACTCCTTTCCTGGGGTGCTTCTAAGCGCTTAAACTCCATGTGTCTTCGCTCGATCCAACGGTCCTCGCAATTCCGTGAGTTCTCCATAGAGAATTCTAATCGTCTTCCTCTGGTTCTCAAGGACTTCTGGCCAATGACTTGGCACCCTCCTTCTATTGTCTGGACATAACTTAGATGTTCTAGATCCAACCTTCTATCATTGATCCAACAACTATTGTAGCTCCCTCTTGAGCTTTCTCGCCTCCTTCCAAACTTGGAAGACTTTCAAGTTTTCAAAGGCCTTGACCTTTTCTCCCCCTGCAAGCTAAATTTCTTTGGATATCGCCTACATTCTAGGAACGCTATCCCTCCTGAGCTTTGTCGACTGTGAAACCTCAAAGGGTTTCTTGACCTTCTTCTCACTCTATTTTTACTCAGTGTGCTAAGGCACTATCCTTCCTGAGATTTGTTTACCCGAGCCTCTAGGGGACTCACCCTTCTGTGTCCTCAAAGGGAGATCTAGCGTCCTCTTGACGACCTTCTGCTCAAGCCCTCCTTGTTGATCTTAACAAAGTATTCATTAACTTTGTGAGTGTCTCTCCTCTAGTGACACTTCTCTTCTCTTTGAACTCAAACAAGAGTTCATTCTATGCACACTTGCACCAACTCAATGCCCACCTGGCAGAGTTCTCCAGAATCCTCAGTGACTTTGTGTTCTCACTGAAATCAAAATAGATTTCTCCTCAATGCATCCTGTGCATATGCTCAATGCCCTCCTGGTAGAGCCTTTACATAATTCTCAACAATTCTACTTCTCCTCTATGTGCTCTCCTCTGCACAGTTTCTCCTTCAAGGTGTTCAGCAACCTTGAGGCTTCCTCCTTTAGTCAATGACTTCCTCTGATGCGCCCTCCTGACACGTCTCTATCTGAACTCCGCAGAATTCAAAAGTGCACTCCTTGCACTGGCTTGCAGAACCCACAGTATTCTGTCATGCAACCTCTTGCATGAAGTCTCAAAGAACCCAAACCTGAAATCAAAGAACTCACAGATAGGAAAATCTATCTATCTCCTGCAGATGGAACTTAACATACATCTACAGCATGAATGAACACACAACATTCATAAAAGACACATAAACACATAGAAAACACATATGCAGGAAAAACTACTTTGTATTAACATCAAGGTTTGATTACAATGTGTTCAAGCTCAGATTGCAACAGATTCTTGGCTCTCCCTCTCTCTCTATGCCTATTCTCTTTTCTACTCTTCCTCGAACTAATATCTAGATACAAAGAGGGACTCCTCGAGCTCTTCCCTCCATCTCACCAACTCTTATTAATTTACATTCAATTACATTGAATGGCTGTCTAATCCGAATCGGATCTAGATCTCAGCCTTACAACATTTAAGGCAACCTTTATCTAAAGCCTGCACACATGCATGGATTTTTGGCTCTACCAACCTTACAACATTTAATACATTTTCAAAATTTGAAAAACGGGAGGGTTGCACCTCTCTCCTTCCATTGAATGCGTGCTTGATGTGCTGGTTGGATGGCACATAGCTGGCTTGGAGCGATGCTCTTGCATCAAAAATGTTCTTGTATAAGAAAAAGATGTTGAGATGGTGCTAGCAAGAGTAGTTTTTTGTGGATTGCAAATTGCAACATTCAATCTCTATGCCACTCTGCGTGCAACATTGCTAACATAATTAATGTTTTTTCAAATGCATTACACCATTTACATCTGAACGAAACCATTATCATTCTAGGAGACTTAAGTGAACATAGTTACCAACTTAATGAGAACTGTGACCTCAAAACGAGAATTCTGGCCCAAAAAACTCATATTTTTGCATAAAAAACATCAAAATCAACCACCAAATCAAAAAGTGGTGCTACCGATAGCACCATTTTTTGAAACGGGGTCAAAATTACAACATTTTTCAAACATGGGCTTAAACACTTAGACAATAGCTCTGAAAAACCTTAAAATCAACACCTAAAAACAAATAAGATGTTTTTGATTTTTTTTTTCTTTTCAAAACGTTAAATTTTGAGATCATTTGAAATCGTATTTTTATCACTTGGTACCATTAAAACCAAAACCTCAAAATCAAC